>APFE030619430.1:69112-95035 GCA_000404065.3 Pinus taeda
TAATGACTTTTGAATTCATTTAGTGATGTAATTTGTTCATAATGTCATGGTTTTTTAATTTTATAGTTGAATAAATTTAAATTTCTTTTGTATCTTGCATGTTATGGTTGAAAACATGTTGAATTTATACTTAGAAAAGAAAATTGATATTCTACCAAAAACATTAATGTGTTTTTTCCTCATAAACAACTTTGTTTGACACATAAAAATTTGGTTTTACTAGCATCTTTTAAAAAATTTGAAAATTGGCCCTAAAAAAAAATCATTGTTCCAGTATCATCACTTTCATTTTGAAGCTATATTTTGCACGAAAATTTCATAGTAAATTTCGTAGTCACTGCCATTTTGAAAACATGTTCAAAATTGATGCCTAAAAAATAAAAACATCGTTCTAGTATACACACTTTTCGTTTTTAGCATTGTTTTTTATGTTTTTTGGGGGTTTTTTTTACTAGAGTCCCGTTTTGAGTTTATAGTTCCCGTTTCAAAGTTTACATTGTTCCCATCTATTCAAGTTTTTTGTATGATTTTCCTTTTGTCCTTGGAGGACAAATACTGGGGAAACTTCCCTGCAGCAAGATAACTGGCTATATCTACATATTAAGCTGAGTAAGTAGAAACAGAAAAGAGATATTCATCAGGGAAAGAATCTTTACTAGGAGTGCAGTTGTCATCAATAGTTATCCTAGAAATAAAGTCAGCTACTACATTGTCTTTTCTAGGCTTATCTACAATAGTGATATCAAATTCTTGTAACAGCAATAACCAACATGTAATCCTACAATTTGTAATTGGCTTATTCATTAAAAAACGAATGGTAGAATGGTCAGTGTGTGCAAATACTTGATATTTGGTGATGTAATGCTGGAATTTATTGATGGCGTGCACGACTGCTAAGAACTTCTTCTCGGTCACCATGTAGTTAAGCTCATCTAGAGTTAGATTTTCTTATGTAGTAATTAGTGTAAGGTTTCTTATCCTCCAGTTGGCCCAAAATAACACCTACAACAATATTCGATGCATTCGTAGATATGTGAAACGATAGTTCCCAATTAGGTCCTCGCAAGACCGGAGCTACTGATACACAACGTTTCAATTTTAAGAAGGCCTACTCACACTTCCTTGTCCACAAGAAATCAACATCCTTCAGGAGAAATGAAAATAATGGCGATGAAATTCTTTAAAAAAATTCTATAAATCTTCTATAATACCCTACATGACCATAGAAACCACGTATCTCTTTCTACATTTTGGAGGTTGGAATTCTTAGAATTACCTCTATTTTTGCAGGGCCTACCTTGATTCTGTCAGTAGAAATGTAATGTCCAAGAACGATCCCTTCAGTAATCATCATGTGACATTTCTCAGTGCTCAAGGAAACATTAGTATGTACACATCGCTCTAGCACTTTTTCCAAATTAATTAATGTTGTTTCAAAAGCATCTCCATAAGGTGTGAAATCATCCATGTAGATTTCCAGACAGACTTTCAATAAATTAGAAAAAATTCCTAGTATTTCCCTTTGAAAGGTTGCCAGCACATTACAAAACCCAAAAGGTAGCACTCTGTATGCGTAGGTTCCCCAACGACAAGTAAAGGTCATTTTATCCTGGTCTTCCGAAGCAATCTATATCTGATTTTAGCGACTGAATCCATCCAAGGAGTTGATCTATAAATGGTAATGGAAAATGGTCCATCTAATTAGCCTTGTTGAGTTGTCTATAATCAACATAGACTCTCCACTTTCCATTATTTTTAGGTACGATGACAACAGGTGACACCCACTCACTATGAGATATTGGATAAATAAAATTAGCACTCAAGAGTTTTTGTATTTCTTTTTTCACCACTTCCTTTAGTGCATAGGTTAGGGTGGATCCCTTTCATATCCATATAATCCCATGAAAATTCCTTTTTATACTTCTATCATAGTTGTAACAATCGTTGATTTTGTTCAACAATCAAATTGGGATTAACATTAAAAAAAATTCTAGATTCAATCTCAATTAGGCTGTTAGCAATATTTGGAGTAGTTCTCGTTTGTTCAAAATCTATATCTTCCACCTCTTTCTCCTCATTTTCATTTTTCATAGAAGCAACGGAAAGTAAATTACTAATAAAACCATTAATAACATCATCTCTTATCTCGTATTTGAAATACTAGGCTTTCACTAGAGTGAGGAGTGGTAGGGAAAGATCTGACTCAAGCACAAACTCATCCCACCAAGCATTATACACATCCACATTTGGTTTTGGGATATAAATATTAAGGTTCTGGATTGCCTATCCATATAAGATCACCATGGATCTCGTCCTGCAGCCTATTAATGTGCTTGCAGTGGCCAGCCAAGGTCTCCCTAAGATCAAAGCATGGCCCCCCAAAATGGATTTGGGCTATAGAATAAGGAAATTAGTTGAGTATCTCTACGAAGCTATCATAATCACTATATATTCTAACATCCCCTCGAGTTTGACATGGGACCTGTCTGTGAATTCCAGCACAGTAAGAGTGTGCTTGCGTCGCTGTAGCCAGAGAGTGATAAAGAGATCTTTCGTCATTACATTAATGGAATCCCCAATATCAATCAATGCATTGGCTATGGACTGATCATTAATGTAGACGATGATTGTGGGATTTCTTGGATCATGGTACTTAGTAAGGAGCAGTTGAGCATACATTAGTTCAAATAATTTTCCCATCACATGTATGGTGGTAGGGTCTTTAGGCTTCCTTGCAGGCTTCTTGATGCAGAAATATCTCACTTTATTGGCATAGATGGGTACTTATTTAAGGGCTTGCAACATAGGAATTCTTACATACAAATTTTGCAACTCCCTAAGGAAATCATATTTAGGTTGTGAAGTCATCCAAGCTTCGGCCAACTTTCAAGGGTATGAAGGCTCCTAGGTAGTTGAATCTGATGTTACAGGTGTATAGGTCTTACCCGAATTAGCTGTTACAAATGTAATAGTTCTTCATGGGTCGGCTTTTACAGATGTAACAACTTCCTCTGTATCAGTTGTTGTAGATGTAGTAGCTGCCTCAGAGCCTTTGGCTTCTCCTCTAGATGGTTCATAGTCCTCTATAATGATAGGGGAGTGACTGGGGTTAATCACTGTGCCTGATCGCAAATGTATTTCATTAAGTTCCATGGGAGTAATAAAGTAGGTATCGAAGCTTGTATGAGCCTCTATGCCCTGATCTACTTTATTGTTTGGTTTTGGGTTAGGTTTCCTAGGTAGTTGGGGTTGCAGAGGTGGTGGAGCTTGGTTGGGAGGTAATTGCAACTATTGTTGCATGGGTAGTGTAGGAAGAGTTGAATTCTAGGCATTTCCTCTCCAATTCTAGTTCCAAGGGTATGGTTGGGATTGAGGATATTGAACAGGAGGAGATGGATACCATTGGTTCCATGGTGAAGGGAGCTAAGCTGAAGGAGGGGAAAAATATTGACATGGATATTGTTTTTTATTATATGCATTGTTCCATGAATTGAAAGAGGAAAAGTCTTGAGACATACCTAGAGGTCACAGTTGCCATGGCCTCCTTGGCGTGACGAAGTAAGAGGACTTCACCTCTTTGCTTGATTCTTTGAGTATTGTCTTTAGTCTAAGAATCTTCAGACACTTCTTTGTCGAATGCTCCATCTCACAGATGTTACAAAAGTTGATGCTATTCAATTCGCATTCCCTGTATTAGCTTCTTCTCATGTCTTTTTTATCAGTGTTGTTGTTATCTGCGATGAGAAAGTACTGAGGATATCGATCTTGAAATTTTCTAACAAATTTCAATATCCACTCTAGTTACTCCTCTGCGTACAGATTTTTGTATGCGAACAAAGGCATCCTGAGTTGTACTTATTCCTTTAGATGATCCACGGGAGCATCATAGGCAGAGCTTTATGATTTCAGCGAATGGTTCTTGTACTATATCCCGTTTTCCTAATAGGTTCAAGGTGTCAAGGGATTCATCCCTCATTCCTATGATGAATATGGTCTTCAAGATTTTCGGGTCTAAATCATTGTGTTTAGACCTATGTAGATTGTAGTGGAACCATTCCACATAATATTCCAAGATTTCTTCCTCATTCTGTGTCATTCTAAATATCTCTTCCCTTAAGTCCCTGGTCCTACATTAGTCCTCATAATTTGACAAGAGCATCTCCTTCATAACATTCCACATTGAAATGGAAGCGAGACCTAATCCCATGAACCATCTCAAGGGTGCTCCTTTTAAGGTAATAGGGAATAGCTTTAGCTTCTAAACATCTGCTATATAATCATACATTCTACATAGGACATCAAACTCAAACATAAATGTAACTAGATCTTCCACAGTCATCCCTTGAAAGGATGATAAGGATGATAGAAGAATTTTTTCATAGGAGCTTCACCTATTATATTCCCGATTGGGAACTCAAAGGTGGTGGTAGTGGTGTTTGTTTTAGCATTGTTATCATTATTGTCTGCCATGATGTATACTTCTAACCCTTCCTATAGCATACGTTCTTCGATCTATGTTTTTTATGGCCTTGTAGACATGATTAATGCCTCAGATACCACTGGGGTTGGTTGTTTCACTGCATTACCTATATCCAGATATTGATAAATCAACAGGTGCTTTTCCCCCTCAGTTGTCTGATGTTCCCCCTCGGTTTCACCTTGAACCTGGGTCCTCAAATTCTAGCTACTAACTTCCCCTTCTTGTTGATTAATCAAATCCTTGATCTTGGGGGTATGAGTGCTAGCCTTAGAATGATACGGTCCTGAGATGGAGGGATTAGAGGTTTCTACTTTTTCTATGGGAGTAATAGCTTTCTGCGGCCCTGTTTTCCTTGCATTCTGTTGAGAACTGGAGTGTTCTTTTTCTACCTTGGAGATTAATTCTTGGATAAATCTCTCCCTTCCCAAATATTCACACTTCATTTCCTTTTTAGGACTCGTTGTTTCTGTGACTTATTAGAGTGGGGGTGATTTCAATGTCTTTATAAGTCCTAAAAATTCACACATCGACCCTATGTGTATTAAATCAGATTGTAAGTGCCTCAATCCTCAATAGTGGTAAGCCTGCCCAGGTATGTTAAAGTGATGCACAGGTTCTTGCCTCTCGTCTTACCACCCAGCAACTGAAGAGCTGAAGACACACTAATCAAAGCATCAAAATGTCCTAAGTGTCCTAGTGATCACAATGTTGAGCCCACATAGGTATGCTAGAGCAATGCACAAGTTCTTACCTCTCATCTTACAACCTAGCAACTATGGACTAGGAGCACTCAATATCAAACAACAACTTGGCTAGTTGTATCGTCAACTTGCCATCCCCGACAATGGCACCAAAATGTAGTGTTGTTTTAATAAACCTTAATTGACTTAGACTGCAACATTAATTGTTAACCCAGGGTAGGTCTTGTTGTTTCAATGGAGTTCACACTATCTATGCTGATACACTCCAGCCAAGCATAAGAAAATGTAGAAAAACTGTAAAATATATCACTGATCTAAATTGTTGAATCAAACCATGCGTGTAGATACAAAAAACACTCTACAGAATTAAATCACAACTCACAACTATTGAAGTAAAGGAGCGCCACACAAGAACTAACATCTATTCCAGCTAGTTAATATTCCTCTGTTGATTAACTCTGTGTAACAATGTAAGATAAATAGAAGCAACAACAAATGCAATCCCTAATTTGTATAGCAACAACGAGAAACCATAAATCAATGAGCTAAACTAAAATGTAAACTACCTAATCATTGCAATCCCTTCCAAAGAGGAGGGCCCTTCCTCCTCAGTAGGGAGCAAGAAGAACACAAGAAGTGATTAACGAATCAATTGGAAAGTAATAACAACATCACCATGCCAATTAATATTAAATAAGTTCAGGATTACAAAAATAGAGCAACGGTACTCTTCTATATGTCTTCTGCTAATACATAAAAGTCGAGTCTTTTAAAATTATTACAACTTGAAAATTAGAAAGTAGATCAGTCATGAGAATCTCTCGATTCTCATGCTGATCAAAAGTAAAGAAGTTACAACTTATTACTGAATAAATATAGATTGGTTGCAACTGCTTGAGTCTTGACAGTTGTTATGTGGAATAGTACCCACATTTCCAGCTTCGGTGCAACAACATTGAGCATTCAGAATGACATGGCATAACTGATGACAACATTGTTGATGTGACGGTAGATCCACGTGAGGTGTAACAACATCCGATGTGTAACAACAGCCTGTAATAACATCGAATGTGTAACAACAATCTATAATAGCAACAAATTGTAATAGCGGCAACTTGTAACAACACCTAGTATATAGCAATGATCTGTAACAGCACTCAGGGTGCAACAGCGAACCATTATATCCTTTCCTGTAGTTAATCCCTACTACCTGTCTACTTCATTGCTTCATTCGTGTGAGCCAACACCTGAAAAAGATGAACTTCCCAAAATACTATGTCAATGCTCTCCTAGTTAGCCACAAAAAGGAATAAAGCCTTGTATTATTCAGTAAAATATAGCAAAGTAGCATGACAGTAAAATGGCTTAACAAAGTAAGAACATATAGAGTTTGGTCATATAAGGGCACAGGCTTGGAGGACAAAAAGGTTAAAACATGGGAAAGAATGTGCAAAAATAGGTAAAAAACCACACCCAACACCAACATTCAATCTTCGAGGCTTCACAATCACTTGAAAATAATACTCCTAGAATAATAATAACCATCAGCATATCTTCCCCCCCAACACAGGCTTATTGGCCAGGTATTTCAGCGTGGAGTGATCTATATACATTTTAAAATTTCCGCTCAACAAGTAGTGCCTAAAATTCCGTAGCTCGTACACCGTTGCCAACCCTTTGTGCTCTGTAGTGGAGTAATTCTTCTCAGCTTTGGATAAATTTCTACTCGTGAAATCTATCAGATGATTAATCTCTTGGTCACTTGCCTATGTTAATACTTCTCCTAGCACAATACAAGAGGCATCAACATGCACTGAAACTCCTTTTTCTAGTCCAAAAACACCAAAATAGGCGTTGCCACCATTTTCTCCTTTAGGACATCCAAGTTGCATTGACAGTCTTCATCCCAACAAAACACCACATCTTTCGTTAACAATTTTTCCATTAGCGTGTTCTTTTCACATACACCTTGATAAAATTCCTGTAGTACCCAGTGCATCCCAATCTCACGCACAACTATTTCAGATTTGTAGGTGCTTCCAAATTCACAATTATAGCAATCTTTGCAGGGTCCACCATCAATCCCTTCTAACATGCAACATGGCCAAGAAAAATCCCAAAAGGCACACAAAATATACACTTTTTTAGGTTTAGTGCGATCTGATACCTTCGACATGTATCTTGCATGAGGTACAAACTCGCAACATGACGCTTCACTAAGAAAAACAAAGTCCAATCATCAAAGTATATTTCTAAGAATTTATGAATAAATTCTCTGAATGCCACGATCACTGCCTGGAAAAAGATTGTAGGTGCATAACTCAATCTGAATGGCATAACTTTATATTAGAAATACCTCACTCAGTCATGAAGGTTGTCTTGCTTTGATCTTTTTGTGTGATCTTGATTTGATGATATCCTAAAATCCCATCAGTAAATGAGTATGCCTCCTGTCCGCCAACATTCTCTAATACTTCCTTAGTAAACTATGTTGGAAATGGATCATGCACACATGCATCGTTCAAATTCCTTAGGTCTATGCATATCCTGATTTAACCTTGTTGTTTCTTCCCCTAGACCACCATAGGGACTACCCAATCAAATTCCTCAACACATTCAACAATACCAGCAGGCATGATCTTATCCAGTTCTTGGTGCACCTTTTCATTATACTTTGGATTCAACAGATAAGGCCACTACTTAAAAGCCTTCGCATCCGGTTTCAATGTAATCTTCATAACACCCAAATCTCCTACAATTTCTTTCAAATATGAGAACATTTTTGGGAATAAATCTTGGTATTCGGGTAGTAGTTCAACCACCTGACCGACTGTATCGTCATCCCAATAGTCTCATATCTTCATGAACATCGGTTCTTCTTTTGTTCCAATGTTTACTTGCCAAGCTTTCAGAGGCTCTGATATGTCTGGGTTTGCCACCTTCTGTCCTTCAACCTTGCATTGTCCCTCAATTTCTGGAATGGTAATATTTCACAGATCATCCTCTTCTTCTATGACGGTCACATTATAACATTCTAGAACATGACGCAACTATGTACTCTAATCTGGTTAAGTCCACTCTATAAGTTCCTTTGGTGTTTTGAATATAACTACTTTTATTTCCTATAGCACCTCATCAATGCTTTCAAACCTATCCTCAAAGCTAAAGGTCAATAGAAAACTTTCCCTTAAAATTTCCCATTCAACAATCCTATGGCAAAGCTCTGTCTCTGAATACTAGTTCATTGGTATCGTATCTAGCATTCCATAGAAATCATGCACCTATTCTGGTTGTGGTTCTGTCCCCTAAGCCTTTGTCCATTGTGGTAAATGATTGTGTGGATCATCCTTCCCATTGTATTTTTATGTCATCCTGGTATTAGCATAGCCAAACCTTAACTTCATCATTCTTTTGTATTCTCTCCATCCTACAAAGCTCTCCTTTTACATACCCCGCCAACTGGCAAGTGTAGCACATAGCACACATTCTAGTGCCTAGAATGTATGTTCTTTTGAAACTTGCCTTTCAAATTCATCTAAAAATAGTTCCAAATTAGTCAAGCCACCATAATGCAGAAGATTTCTTACCTTAGTTGATACATGCCTTAGTGATTTGGTCATCATATTGCAGTGAATCTTAGATAATTCATGTAGCAGATGTTGCCAGTGTTCAAGCTCTTCATCTAATTCTGAGGTACAAGAGGTATCCCTGCCCCACACAATTCATCCATCGGTTGTACGATCAATCCAATCCTCATCGCGCACTGTTATCTTGTATATATGATCTAGATCATCATCACATTCTACATAGTGTGCATAGATTTTGTATAGCATGCTCCTTCTACAGGGTCTAATGGTAGTACAACTCTGAGCGACTTCTTCTCAAATGACATCTTCCACTTCTTCAAGTTGATTACCCTATTCATATCAGTAGCCCAATCAATCCCTAGTAGCATAGGGTAGGTGTTACTCTCATCCATTATTTCAATGATCTCAATGTCAGCCAGTGCACTGGCTCCTTCAATGTCCACCATTACATCATATAAGCACCCCATTGGAATAATCTTTTGCTAGTTTTCCGTGTGCAACTGAATAGGAAACCATTGCAATGTAGGTCTCCCCATCCTTTCCCATATCTTCTTAGGCAAGACATTTGCATGAGATCTTAGATCAAAGATTACCTGGTCCATTCCATATTCACCTATCTACATAGTTAGCCTCATCTCACTCCCCATTTGCGTTTTATTCTTACCAATATTTTTTACTGTGTGTTTCTCAGTTGGAGTCTTTGATTTATTGACACACTTGTCGATTAATCATTGCAACCTCTCTAATGCTTTTCGATCATGCAATAACTTCATACAAGTTTCCAAAATCATAGCTAGCACTGAAGGATATACTTCTTGCATTGCGCTATTCTCGAGTGCTTTCTCCTAGCTTCCTAAGGTAGAGGCCTCAACGAAGTTCTTCTTAGCCTCCATGAAGGTCTCCTTCGCATGATTAAGATCAAAATCTACTTCCTTTTGAGTAGCCTTGCATACCCATCTATTTTTCTCATGCTACTTTCCTTTATCTGCGCTAGTCGTTATGCCACTTCTTGGCATGATATTTATGTTATGATCCTTTTCACAGGGTTCTTCCCTCATCATCTAAATGTTTTGCATACCCTGCTGAGGCTGAACCTTCTTTTCTTTCATCTTTTCCATAAGGACTAGGTATTCCTCTATGACATTGTTAAGCTATTGACAATACTAACATGAGGGATGCATGGGGTTTGTACAATCTCGAGCTAACTGCCCTACTTCACCACAGTTATAGAATATTACCTACCCATGCCCTTGACTTGGTCCAGAACCTCTTCCTTGTCCTCAGCCTTGGAATCCTCTGTGCACTACTCATGCACCTTTATCAACTCATAACTCCTACAATGATGTTCATCATGTCCTATAGACTTACATAAATTGCAAAATAATTCTTGTGGGGTCTGTACAAACTTTTGCAATAGATGATAGTTATTAGTAGCATGTTGTCCTGTAACCTAATAGATAGCACACTACAGCATCGCTCTAGTTCTCATCCCAACATTTTTCTCTGGTTTCAAGGGCATAGACCCACCCCAATAATATAATTATTAAAGACAGGGAAGTGGTCCTTATCATGTCCATGGCTCTTACATTTTAGACACCACATCTCAACGCGCACCTCCAGCTGAGCTTCCCTTCCTTTCTTCAAGCTCTACAACTCCAAGTACATGCTTTCCAGCTGCAAATGAATCTATTTCACTCCAAGGTTTGTATCATGAATAGGTGATGCATCCAGCCTGATCATGATCTCCAAGGCTTTCGCTTGCGTTGCTATTTTATGCTATGATAAAGGTACTCTTCAATGTGGCAAGAGTGATGTTATAAACCAGTCACAATGTTGGGTATCTGAGATTTACACATTAGCCTACCTGATTAGGCACTTCAACCTCTGATCAAAGTCCCAAGGTGTCTCATTGACCTTTTGTCAAATCTCCTTAAATTAAATTACTGAATGCGTCACTGACTTAGGCTTACTGAACTTCTTGTTCAAAGCTAGTTGGGTATCTTCCAATGATGCATTGTGGTTATTAATGTAATACTTGATATACCATGTTAATGCATGGTCCTCTAAGGCTGTAAACAACCATGCTTTCTTAATATTATGATTTGTAATCTATTGATTTTTCCAAATAGCATCTGCGGCAAACCAAAACTGTTATGGTTCTTCAGTCCCTATTCCTTTAAAAATCGACATCTTCATCTCATTTTCCATGTTGAATGGTGGGGGTGGAGGTGGAGGAAGAGGTGGAGATGGAGGTGGAGTGGATGGGTGAGGTATCCTCGAGATACCCTACCTTTAACTAAATTTCACTTCGTGGCATAGTCAGCATTATCCCTTCATCATCGCTTGAACAAGGTTCAATGAGTGGACTATATTCTAGGTTGGATCCTCCGTTTCTTCCAAAGAATCTCCCACTTCATGTAGCCCCAAACATTAAGGTAATTGCATAACCCTCTTTTCACATAACAACATTTTAATAGAGGTTCTTAATGATATAAAATACTTACCTCGTGGTCCTTTAAAGATCCTTCACTCCACTTCGCTATAGTTGATATTCCTATGGATCGTGAAATTCACAAATCTTCCCAAGGTGTGATCAAGCCAATGGTCCACAGCTCACGTGATATTGCTTTCTAATGCTTCCAGATGTCGCACCAGTTCAGGAGTCCATGCTATAGGGCCTTCTAGCCTCCATGTCCCTTAACTATCAGCGAATTTAGACAACCACTTGTATAATTCTTTAGGGAAGAAATAGAAGAACGCATCAATGTCATATGTATACAAAAAGGTCTGCAGCAATTTCTCCTTGGATAATTTAGGAATCATATTCTCCTGAGCCACGAATGCGTGTGATTTTCAATCAATCCACTTATCAAGCTCTTCCTTTGTAGGAAACCATTTATCACACCTCTTAGATAGATGTCAGTCTTGAAAATGGAACCATTTGTTGGCTTAAGGGGGCCTGACCTAGGTTCAAAGTTGTTCACACCAACCAACAAAAACCTTAATGCTGGCCCTTTCAGCAACAACCCGCGTAGTGTAGGCTGTAGTCTCACTTGAAGCAGCATAGGGGGATGTTAGAACCATGTTTATACATCCAGGGACATGAGATAAGTGGGGTTTAAGTCTGTGTAGCTTAGATCTTCATTCGTGCAAATCAGTGTCCTTCTAGGGCTCGCTACTATAACTAGCACAAAATGGCTTCTAAACCTTTGCAAAGGTATACGATCAGTCTTTGTACACCTTAAATAGACAAATTATCCACTTTATCACATTAATAAATAACCCTAGATCTGAGATCACGTAGATCTATCCAATCTATCAGAAAACACAACATAAATAACCCTTATCTTTGTGAACAAATATAATTACTCAAGGAATGCATAAATAAGATAGATTCAGTTGTTTTGCATAGAATTGATATATTGTTTCAAAAAAACATATCATTGAGAGACAAAATATAACCTAAATAGAATCAATGGAAATGCTCAAATTGCACAGTAATTCTTCAACATCAGTCTTTGTTGATCTTCAAATGTTTAGATTACAAACTCTTCTACCCTGTTCACTCAATTGTAGGGGTCCACACACTTAGTTGTGGACTTACCAAGGCCCCCTTTGCACTCAACTACAGGATCCTTCCCCTTCTTGCCTAAGTATAGGAAGAAGAGCCTTCGTCTCTTACCACTCGCCCAAACCAATCTCTATCTTGCCTTAGCTTCCTTTTTCTTTCTAAGTTATCTCTAAGACTCGCTATGACTCAACTATTTATAGCTTTCTTCTACACAATACCGTGGTCTGAAAACCATGGGAGAATCTTAAAACCAACCCAAATCAAGGAGATAAACCCCTTTAACTCATATCTACCTGTGCTCCGCATCCACATTTCGCGGAGACTTTACATCTTTTTACAAAAACTTATACAAAATCTAGGTTAACTAACCCCAAAACTAACCCTAGGGGACCCATCCCAACAATGATCACCAAGATCACAAGATCCTTGATATGCTAAAAATGTGGAAGGATCATATGAACACACAAGGATTTGAAAAAGAGAAAAAAGATAGAATGAATCTTCATTCTTTTATACCTTTACTTATGAAACATATCCAACTTGTATTTGATCACCACTTGAAACATTTGAGAATCAGGGGTATCTAAAGCAAATGTTGATGGAGAGGATTGACCAAGTGAATTGAGTAATAGGGATCCATGAGCTGTGCATGATAAAGGTTGAAAGGTATCCCTTGAAGAGGAATTTTTTTTAATTATATTAGATTCAAGTTTGATATTTTGTGTGTTAATGCCATCTTGGGAAACCAAGGGATCAACCTTCACATTAGGCTTTATTAATGTTTCAGATAACTCAAAGCTCCTCCCGATAGGATCTTGATCATGGAAATGAAATAAGGGTGGAATAAGTGGACCAACAATCTGACCTTCAAGTTTCCAAATGAGACTACTCTATTCAGTAAAGGCAAAGGAGGAGAAATAACAAATGGGACATCATATTCTTCACCTAATATTTGAGGTTCCTCATGACTAAGATGTGTTTTGAAAATATAGTTTGGAATATTGGTTGAAGATGATTTAGACTCAAATTTTTCAATATAGGACCAGACCAACTACTAAAATTTTACACTCATGAAATCCCAACCTATATCTTCCTCAGGAAACTCCTAACAAATATAAATAAACCGATCAAGAAAATATTGTAAGAATTCATCAAATTTCATTCTAAGTTGATTGACACTTTTATATACATCTTTATAATTGTACATGTTATAAGATTTATGAAGCTCCTTTAAAATTTGTTCAAATGAATGGATAAAAGAATCTGGAAAGGTATGACACCATTTAAGCGCAACCTTCAAAATTTAGGATGAATAATCCACATGAAACATCTTTGGAATCCACTTTAAGAATATCACAAAAATTAAGAAACTGAAGTGTATCCTCAGCTATAGATATTCCATCCTCACCACTAAAATTCGAATGTAACAAGTCATATATTAGTTCCCCAGGGACCGTAATATTTCCACTTGTATAAAAACACTGTGGGAATATGATTTGGGAAGAAGCCATTTAATATGAGAGATCAAAAACATACCTCATGGGCTCAACTTGTCACTTTCTCCTCCTTCTCGTGCCACTGTTTAATGGTGCTGGAAATATGCCAACACTGGGGACCTCCCTAATAGGAAGTCCCAACTATACCTCACACCATTTGGAATATGAGCCCCATCTGGATAATAGGCTTGGCCACCACCATTCTTAGATATTTTCCTTGGCTAAAATTATCAACATAAGATATTAATGCAAAAAAACCTTTGAAACAAGAACATAAGTTAACTTGGTGAGGCATACAATTGAAATGTATATAAGGTTCTTCCAAAAACAAAGTAGAAATAGTGAGCCTTTAAGAGAAAAATAATAGTACTATTCTACTAAAAATACACAAGAGCATGGAAATAATAATTCGTTATCCTACAAAATGGTTCACATAGTAACAATGATCATGAAGGAAAGTAACAATGCATATTGAACAAGATGCATACCAAATTCAATGAAATTGTTCACTTTCATTATTATGTATAAACATAAACGCACACTACAAACAATGAAATAATAGTCTTATAATCATTCACGACATATGCATGAAAGTATGACATCTCTAAGATCTTCAAACATTAAGTGTAAGTTCCAAGATACACCATTACATCAGTGCAACAATAGCTCCAATAGTGTAACATTAAGCAACTAATTACTCCTCCAAAGAATGATCTTCTCTTCAATTCCAAGATAGAGAAGCCAAGGTGAAATTTCCTTTTCTTGAGCTATGAAGGTGCAAGTATAACAAATTAGGCGAGTCTTCACCTCCCTTGTGACTTTGGACCTCCCTCTTGACTCTTGAGCTTCCATGTGACTTTTAAATTCCTATGTGACCTTTGAGCTTCCTCATGACTTTAGAACTTTCTAGTGACTCTTCATGTTTCATGTGTTAACCTTGGGCTTCCACACATTTTACATTTTCTGGTTTTTGAAAATACAATATTACATTCCACCAATAATTTGGGAAAATACATGGGACGAAACAACACTCTTGTGTTGACACTTTGAATGACCATAGTTACATTACTGTGACATGAGATTTGATGACAATGTGTTGACGTGAGGTTCCTTTCTCCATTTCTATGTCTTGAACTCTTGATGATTGGTCTATGATGTACTTCACCTTCACCCTCCAAAGGGTTTGGATGAGTGTTGGAACCTTCTAAGTCAACATGAGTTGCCTTCTCCCCATCAATGGCCTAGAATTCCTTTATTCTCAGACAATATCATATTTGTGTCTTATCTCCACGACTGTCCTTCTTATAACCTCTTCTTTCTAACCTCCTTGAGAATCATCTTGCCATGATAGGGTGATATCACCAGCAACTGAGGCTCATTCATGAAAAAACAACATTAGTCCCATAATCAACTATTATATTTATGTTTTCTCATGTAACATGTTAGATGTGATGGGACAATGTCGAAGGAATTGAGGGAAAAGATTTATAAATTATGTAGTTTGGAACTACAAGGAACAAATGATGACCTTGTTATCCATTAGAATATTCACTACACAATACGGGAAGGCTCATCAAGGTTCTGCATAATGGGAAAGTTCAGTTAGCAAGAGTTGCAAGACTAGGCAATGTAATTGTGCAATGTGAAGTGATTGAGAAGAAGAATCCTAGGATTGCATAGGTGAGCACTGTAGTGGCCTAAATATGGATATATTTTCCTCTAGAACTATAAAAGTGCAACTGAGGCAAGGTATTACAACAAATTGCACAATTGACCAGTGAAGGAGACAAGGGAGGCAATGTTCTACACTGTAATTGTGTAGTACATAGTAATTGAAGAGGAGGCTCAGGGGACAACATATTTGAGCATTTTTGGAGTCCTTATATGACCCCTTTGTACATTGCAACTATGCAATGCATAATATATAGAATGAGGGACCATGTACTGCACAGTGGGAAAGGTTAAGCAACAATATTGGGGGTATTTACTCTAAGGTTTCTTAATGCGTAGTTGGAGAGGGTTTTATTCAACATGGGTATAGTGAATAGGTCCAAGAGGTAACAATTTCATCACTAAGGCCTAGGAGTGCAATCCACTCATCACTTTAACTAGAATATTGAGTGTGCTCGTGAGTTGCGCAAGATGTGAGGACAAGGATGAACTCAAAAATTGAATAAGTGTGAGATCAATGAAACAAGAGAGTAAGAGCATATAATAGATCTAAAACATGGCCACACACACATATACACCCAAGCACATGACAAGAAGACACATGGTACCCAACGACAATGAGTGTATAGAAAAATTATAGTAAAATGACATGTATCTCCAAGTGTGCCACTTAATATGTACCTTCATGAGACAAGTGTCGCAATGCAACCAAAAGGTGTGCTATGGCCTAAAATGTGTTTAACACATGTTATAATGATAATAAAACTAAATAGTACAATAGAGTGTGTTTGAGCTTCTACTAGGATTTGTTTCATGGTTCTCTTAATATGTGTGAAAGCAAGAAAAATAAATACATGCAAGAGTGAAAATGACACTTGCAAACATAAACAAAATAGTGGTGACACGTGTAGGAATGAAAGTAAGCAAAATTGACATTTGTAAAAGATAGAGCAAGCAAATACAACAAATTTAAGAGAAAAATAAATCAAAAGTGACAGTTCAGTAATTCATTGAGATCATGGGGCATTTGCAACCATGGGTGAGAGAATGCTCCCTATAGTCCAGTAGTTCACAAAGCTTAAAAATTAAAGATAAAGGTGAATATGAGCTCTTGATTGGACTATATACATGAGGAGAATAGAAATTCAATTAGGATTAATATTAGTGAGTGTGCTTAGTGCAAGTAACAAAACTAGGATCCAAGAGTGAATTGATTGACTTCAAGAAGTACATTATTACCTTTGACAAAGAATGTGTAATCACTAACTGCAAAGGATGTCCTCATACAATCATTGTCCATAAGGATTGTGCAAATTATTTATCTAGGGAATGTGCAAGCACTTGAATCAAGGACTATGCAAGAACTTCCTCTAGAGCATAGGCATTGTCATTAGGAATTGATTAGTTGTTTTGATTAGGCACTTCACAGTCACTATCATCAAGAGCTACACAATGCTTGACTTGCAAGGATACACATTGTCTACTAGGCTTGCTTGAAATAATTTTCCTATGCAAGCATCCCAAGATAAGAATGTAAAATAAGGTCACTTGGACACTTAGAATTCTTAAAGGAATACTTGAACACTCGAAAAAAATGACTAAGCATGACCTAAATGGCTTGAAACGAGGGTTGGCATGAGCATAAGGAAGCTCCAAAATTTTAATGAATGAATGATTTTGAGGGTATTTGTCGTAATGACAACAACCCCATAATATACCTTTTCAATTTGAAAAGTTCTAGCTAGGCCACCCAATGTTTTAAGAAAAAAATAAATTCCAGGGAGAATGGGATAACTTTGGAAGATCACCAATGTACAAAATCTAGTAGAAACTAAAAACAAATAAAATCATAGCTCAAAGGATGGAACAAAACAAAATTAGGAAACATTTTGTAGGAAAAATTAACAAAACATGGAAGCAATATATCATGAATATGTCCTATATGGTTGATTTAAGTATTTAATTAAAAAAATAGGTTACCATTCTCATTAATATTTAGGAGTGTTGAATGATGGAAGATATCTTATGGTAACAAAAATCATGGGTCAATTGGCCTAGGGAAGGGTAAAATAATGCCACCTTCTTTAACAAATCCACGCTTCAGCTCCACCACCACAACCACATATCCTCTGTGAAAACTTTTGTGAGAGATTTTTTTTTAATCATGTAACATCCTCTTCCCACATGTACCCAATATTACTGGTCCACCAGGGTAAATATGTGATGAAGATTTACTATGATAATACTCAACCTCCTAGATCTACTTAAGAAAGTGGAATTGACTCAACAAAACCTTAATGACCTCCCTAAGGTGCTCCAGGAGCCCTAAGGGCTAACCAACATTGCAGGTGCCTAAACCCCGAGTTAAGTTTCTTTCTCACTAATGTGGACCCTTGGACGCTTGCATAACACTTCTTGATTTCAAATGTAGCCCTTTACTCACATGAACAAGCTTGCAAGGGAACGACTGCAGCTTGTTTTTCTCAATTTTGTGCCAGTGATCACAAGATTTGTTCCAGTTTTTAGGGCTAGGATCCATACCTCTGCCCAAAGCTTAATCAAACTCTTAAAAGTTATAAATGACATAGGGACAACACCTTCCATACAGAAATTACACAAGAAACTAACCTAACAAGGCCTATCCATGATTGGCATTCCATCAAACACGTCATGAACATGTAATGTACAGGTCATAAATATAGATCTGAGCATAGGGGTTTCATACTTATATGAGAATAGTCAAGAAGGTTTGATGCCCTCTCATAATAGCTTCATTATCATATATTAGGTCATACATTCATTATTCATTTCTTTATTAATTAAAGCATGAAGAGAGCCACGAGTAATATATTTCATAAAACCATGCTTACAACCAACATATAACCAGAGAAATATCAATGACAGAACACCCATTGAAACCACATAATAACAAGTATAAATAGTCATGAAATGCACGAGGAAAATATATCATATTAACATATGAAAAAGCCAACCAAGACAAGTACTTCCACCTACGACCCGACCATAGATTGGGATGAACTAAATCATTCTTTTAGCCAATCTCCCATGTTCCATATTCCAAGCATCAATGTGGGACTAACAACAAAACCAACTAGGGCTTTTTTAGGTTGTATATCTCACCAATAATAATCAAGGATTCCTAAGCATAAAACCCTTAGATTTAAAACCAAGAATTACTGCAATCTCGCCAAGTGATTGCTAGGCCCAAACATGAAACATACATTCCCAGGATTTATGACAATCCCACCATATACTGGTCGAGGGATAACTAGGCCTATACAAGAACTCATACCTTTGGATCTCTCCACCTAAACGATGAGGAATTTGTCTTTCTTCACCCTCTATATTTTATCGTATATTTTTTAATTTATCGGTCAAGGATTCCTAGGACTGATGACGATATATATAACTAAGCTGTATTGCAATCCCACCTTTACCAATCTAGGAATTCCTAGGCCTTGTGATTTTTCCGAAGACCACCCCACTTAGTTTCAAAACCATCTAGTAATCCATCTCAGCCATGTAAAAGAACCCCATCACACCATGACTATCCAGAAATGGAAAGGCAAGGTTAAAACCACTATCACACCTAGAAAAACCCATGCCAATGATAGCAAGAGAATTAAATACATGCATGCATTCCAAAAAATATCAAGGAAATCATACATGAAACTTGATACCTACAAGTAATCCTGTTGTAACTTCTTGATCCAACTCTTCCTTGCTTGACATTTTCTTCTCTTATCTTTATTATCCTTCCTTTTCCTTCCTTCCTATAATTCTAGAGTGCTCCAAGAATGATCTAAGTATGGTTGATCATGAGAGAATAGAGAGAATAGAGAGAGATATCCAAAAATTTTAGTGACAAAAGCATAAATTGAAAAATGCCATGAACTAATCCTCATAACCCTTTATATCATTGACTGCTAGATTTTCTTCATTTTCCTCTATTTTTCCTTCAATTTCCTCCTCACATGCAACCTATGACCTTTCACCTTCATTTTTTCCTATTTTCCTTTATTTTCTTAAATAAAATGCCAATTGATGCCTCTTTGCCTTTTCAATGCCTTTTTTCTTTCCCTTTACCAATTTCCTTTAGCCATAATAAACCAAATGAACACACGCTAGGATGTTTTACCCAATATTCTACTTCGAATACATGTCCCATGAACTTCGTCTTATTTTCCCTTTATTAACTTTATTACATGGATTTTTAGCCCAAGGATGTTACATACCCCTCCCACTTATGGGAAAATTGTCCTTGATGTTCAATGACTTACAACTAGTAAGACCGATGAAACCAAAGCATGACAAGCATATCGTTTACTGGAGCTTTATAACACAACTCATTAAGGTACTACCAACAACAACCACATATACTTATTCACAATTCATTCAACCAACAAACAACCATATTATTCATGGAGCTTATAAATCCAAATCGATACAATATTTACAACAATATACACATGGATATACATATGCAAATTTTCTTTTACCAACAAATAAAAGGATATGATGTGTGCATGCACCACAAGGGAATCCAAAGGTTCACACCTCCACCCTCAAAGTAATATTAGGATTCACCTCCATTGTAGGAAATCTAGAAGTCACTGCCAAACTCAACCTATATCCAATGTCTAGCACTACAATCCCCACATTACTTGTCCTCTCAGTGAAGAGTTGTTGGCTCATTGTTTCAGGGTACACTCCTAATGTACATCTGATTCCATCTAGCAATCCTAATAACCAAAATAAGTCCACTCCCTAGCCTTTCCTTCTCTGCTACATAGTCCCTCAACAAATTTGATCATCCCCTTCTGTGTAGTCACTCACCTTCCAAGTTACTCAAAATCCCCTTTCCTGGGTGACGCATTCCTTGGCAATGTTTCCTTGCATTAGAAGGACCAAAAAATAAGGAATATTCCTTCCTCAAAACCGTCATACCAATGATAAAATGCTTATGGAAATCAATAGAAACTATTGGGTACTAGTGTCCCATAATGGTCCTACTCTTGAAGTGCTTTACCAGGTTATTGTTGCGCGTTCCCATTCCTTTTGCTGCTACTGCTAATTCTTGCAGTCAGTCTCAAACCATGAAAACTGGGCATTTCGATGCTTTCCTATACCAAGCACATAATTCCAATTAGATTCAAAATAAATTCAAATCATACATCATTGGTGGCCCATCAATAATATATATTTGCCATTATGTTTACTTATCCTTCATGCAACCTTCAAATCATAGATCACATTCAACCTTTGTAAATCACAATCATAAATCACATGTAACCATCAGAATTCATAATCATAAATCACATGCATAGTTAAGATAAAATACCAATACTTATCCTTCAATTGGTTCTTTACTTATGCCTTTGTCCTTTCTATACACACACCGGATCGATTATCACACCAAGTAAGTATCAAATGCCTTTTCTTCTCTTCAACCACATACACATACACATAGTCTACACCACACACATACAACCACACACAACATACAACACCACACAATACATGCACCTAAACATGGTATTCAACACAACACATACACCTAAATTCGGCATACAAGAAAAAAATATGCCTACATCTAGAATACAACACAATACATACACCTACATCAATTGTACAACACAATACATATACGTACACAAAGTACAATACAATGAATACACATGTCAAGATACCACGACTAAATAATGAACATGTGTTGTACCACATATACACAACACAATATGTATGACATGCACCCAATAGCACACGTACACAACACAACAAGTACTACATGAACATAGTACCACATGTACAACATGTACATAGTACCACCTATAGAAAACAACACCTGCATAATGTGTATACAACATCACATGCACACAACACCACCTGCACAATGTGTGTACAAAACCACATGCACGATGTGTCCACAACACCACATGCATGACATGTACACAACACCACATGCACAACATGTACACAACATCACATGAACATGACACCACATGCACAATGTGTATATAAAACCACATGTACATATCACCACTTGCACAACATGTACAGAGCACCACATGCACACATCATCATATGTGCAACATGTACACAACACTGCACACACAAAACACATGTATAACATCTACATATGACCACATATACACAACACTGCATGTACAACATGTAATCAACACCATATATACACAACACCATATGCACAATGTTTGCACCTCATCACATGTACACAACACTGCATATACAACATGTGCATAACATCGTCTATACATAACACTACTTATACAACATGTACATAGCACCATATGTACCCAACACTGCATATGCAAAATGCACATAAAACTATATGTACATAGTACGACATATGTAACATGCACATAAAAATATATATGAAACATGCACACAACACCATATGTACAACATCCACACAACACCACAAGTACACAATACTACATATGCTACATGTACACAACACTAGTACTACATATCCTAAGGCCACATTGTCCTTACCAAGAAACATTTCTTCCAGTGTCTTATCCATGCTTATCCCAACATGTTGCAGATCACATTGCTTCCACATAACTTATGTATCCTTCATCGTTACCTACCATAGCATAAACATAGACATAGTATAAACACATAATAGAAAATCATATCCACAAGATACTAAAATCATAGATTTTTCAGAGCTACTCTTCCCACTTGATTCCTCATAAACCAGGAACCCCTTATTTCCATTTACCTGTGTAAGCAATCATTCCTTCACAAGAATGATCCTTGAGAACGCTATTAGAGAATGACATACATACATACATACATACATATATATAAATATTAGAATAAAATAATCATGATCCCTCCTGACCCTGTCAAGCAATGGCATTCATACATACATGTACATAGACATCATCATAGTCGTGATCACAACATAGTTACTAGATATCATAAGCTTAAGGGTGAGAGAACCTCTATATCTATGCAAAACATGCAAAGTATTGAGAACAATAGTTCATGACATAGGCAAGGAATCTGACGCCTGAAATCCATTCACTTTATCTTTCCTTATTACCTTTCTCATGACTATCCTTCCACTATCCATATATCCCAAATGACCCAAACAATCCAATTGGATGTCATATTATTACTTCCAGTTTCCCTTTACTCATGCATCGAGATTAATCTGGGTCTTTCATTTTCTATTGGGTTTCATTCAACTCTTATTGAGCTCCATTAACTTTTTCTTTCCCTAACCAGTTCCCAAGGCCACCAAAACATAAAAGAAAATAACCAAAAGCAAAAAAGAATAAAACCACATAAAACTAATAGCAATATGACACCACAAAAAAATTGTTATGAACATACACTAGACATACACAAAACTTAAAATAAAGTGCAAACAAATCACAACACACTGAAAGCAGGAAGCTAAAAACAAACAGCATGACTCAATCCCCATGGGTTACCAATCCTTCAAAGGGAAATCTTAATCAGAGCCTTCATCAAGATTTAATGGAAGTCTCTTTTTCCATGCAATCCCCTGCATCATACTTCCATAAACACAAAACTTTTAGTGCATAAATAAACATAAGAATATACCAGTTACCTTACCTTTTTGTACCCAACTCGCTAAATTATAACTGAACACATACATATATCACATCTCAAGGGACTCCAATTCCTCGATGAATCCAACCATAATTGGAAACTAGCCTTTATACCTTGTTGTAGTTTAGTCTTATAATGTGATATCACATCACCCAACTATTAGTTAAATAAAAAATCAATTGTTACCTTGTCATGCTAATACGAAGCATGTTTCCCTGATACTTTTCACACATGTCAGTCACATGTAACAAAAATCAAGGCATGATGTCTATGAATTTGAAATCAGCCTTTACCAAGACCACCAACAATGTCATAATCAACTCACAATCATTAGTCATGATACTCCAACTATCACCTACTTACACTCAAGTGCATATGAGTTGTCTCAGTACATAATTTGTTAGTACAACCATTTGGAAACAAGATCATTCCTTCATGCACTCTAATAAATACATACTCATAGCATGTAATTAATCAAACATTTAAACAACCTGTAAACATAACATGCTAGATAAACCAAATAGAAATATAATAAAACTCATACCTCAATGTATCTCAAGGGAGGCTATCACATCTATAAAAGTCAGTCCAAATTAGTACGACACGCATCACAAAATATTGAATCATACCTGAATATCATAATCATTACCATTTGCACAGGTCAATATAAATTAACATGATACATAGTAAGATCAAGAACCTAACTGCAATGAACATACTCATCACACATATTACCACAATGCATATAAGAACAAGCTACTACCATGCATGATTATCTAACACACCTTCATATGACCACACTGATAAACTAGCATCTATCAAGCATGTAAGCATAACAACAATAGAATGGCATGCATGTACATAACCATAATTCATATAGAAATCATTAATCAAGATGCCTCAATGTAGTTTAGGGGAGGATATCTTGTCTACAAAATCAACCATATTAGCACAATACATGTATAATCATAATCATAACAATATATAGACATCATGCATGACAATATAAACTACATACCATGACCTCATGCATGAAAACCATGCCCATAAAAATGCATGTGTAACAACTATAGACACTAACATGAATAAAAATGCATATACAATCGACATCTATTCATGACAAAGGCATCCTAACAACAACATCATCAACGTTTACATGTCAACACAACTATAAAAATGAACACCACCATGGATACATAAGAAGCACATATACAACCTACATTCATGCATGAAAAACAAATTCCACCCATCAAGTCTAAGTGTTGAATTCATAAGCTCTAATACCAGTGTGTAACACCCTCCTCCCACACTTACCTAGGCATATCAGTCCACCAAGGTAAATATATGATGAAGAGTTACTATGATAAGACCAAACCTCCTAGATCGTCTTAAGGAATTGGAATCAACTCAACCAAACCTTATTGACCTACCTCACATGGTACAGGACCCCCAAGGGCTAACCCAACCTTCTAGGTGCCTAAACACTAAGTTAAGCATCTTTTTGACTGATTTGAACCCATGGATGCTAGCATAACACTCACTGCTTTTGAATTTAGCACTTCGGTTACATGCACAAGTCTGCATAGGAGTGACTACAATATTTTTTACTCAATTCTATACCATCAACCACGTGATCTAGGCTACTTTTTTAGGGCTAGGATCCAAACCTTTGCCTATAACTTAATGAAACTGTTAGAAATGATAATTGACGTAGGGAAAAATCCTTCCATAGAAAAATTAGACAAGAACCTAACCTAATAAGGCCTAGACATGACATACATTTCGTCAAACATGTCATGAACATGTAATGTACAGGTCATAAATACACATATGAACATAGAGGTTTCACACTTATCTGAGAATCATGAAGAAGTTCTGATGCCCTTTCATAATAACTGCAATATAATTTGTTAGGTCATACATTCATTATTCATTCATTTAATAATCAAAACATGATGAGAGCCATGACTAAGATCAATCACAAAACCATGCTTATAACCAACATATAACCAAAGAGATATCAATGATAGAATAAACATTAAAGCCACATAATAACAAATATAAATGCTCATGAAATACAATAGGAAAAGAGCTCATATTAACATACGAAAAAACCAACCAGGTCAGGGACTTCTGCGCACCACCCGACCATAGATTAGGCTGAAACAAATCTTTCTTTTAACCAATCACCCACATGCCATATTCCAAGCATGAATGTGGAACTCACAAGAAAACCAACCATAGATTCCTCAGGCATTGCCCTATATCCCACCTGTTACACTGAAATTTGTCACCATGACTATCTGCAGTGAATATGGCTCCATTAATAGTCATATTATCCTCCTTGTCAAGCCTCATACCTCTACTCTTCATGTCAAACTTCAAAAAGAGAGAAAGTCAGTTAAAAACATGTTTATCTCTGGGTACGCAGTTTCTCTCTACCTTTCCTGCGTGTACGCATCCCAAGCTCATTGTACCTGTGTACTTGTACGCTCTGTAAGTCAAGGGATGGGTGCGTACCCTGTAAAGGTCAAAAGGCGCGAGTTTCATCTTAAAAAAGTTACTTGTGGTCACTTCTAGAGCTTTCTAGAAGAGTGTTTGACGTGTATTGAGCGCCTCCAGATGGTTCATGCATCCCTATGATAGAGGAACTTATCCCATCAATAGAGGAGCTACCCCATCCAAAAGAGGGAGTATCCCATTGATGTTGAAACTGAATAACTTCCTCTAGAACACTATAAATACAGGCATTGGGCCAAAGGAGAGGAGGTTGAAAGCTGAACAT
>APFE030619431.1:0-17313 GCA_000404065.3 Pinus taeda
TTGTTTCCAAGCATCATCTTAATCATTTTCTAAAAAGGAATGCTTAAAGAAACAGATTAAAGGTTCAGAAACTTCCTGGTGTAGCTGTTTCGATGAAGATTATCGCTGCTTATTGAAATAAAGCCAGTAGAAGAGTATGGACTTTGAAAATATGATTCAGCAGAAGATTGAAAAATTTTGTGAAGAGCTGCAAAACCGAGTTTTATATCAGCATAATTTAAAAACAACAATTGAAAGTAGAGTGATGAAATGGGAATTAATGAAAGTGGGCACATGAACCTTACCATTGGATAATTGCTTTTTATCTTACCTGAAAGGTGTCAATTTCTCCAAACTAATTGACTTCTTATTTTAATTAACATTAAAAACATGAAGAAGTCACACGAACCAAAATCCTATAACCCAAAATCATTATTTATTTTATTTACACTAAAGCAAGCAGTAAAACGTAAAAATGAAATGCCTAGTGTTCAAGGGAGTTGAAATTAAAGCAAATGCATCAAAAATGAGAATGAGAATTTGCAGCAATGACTGTTTCTCAAAATATCAGAAGTTTCATATAAATTCCATGATTTTATAAATAGTTCGGAATCAAGACCAAATCTACGATAATAAAATTTAAATATGAATATAAAGAGGTCTTGAATTCCATTTTAATTATGGAATTATATATTTAAACTAAAATGTATGAGAAATTGAAATAATTTGAATATGCTGCAAATTGGTCATTAACTGCTTTCTTACCATAGTGGTTACCCAAACTCGCTTTTAAAATAACACATTGCCGTATTGGATGATTCCCATAACATGTTTCTTGACCATGTTTCAAATTTAATCTACAGGACTTCACCTTTATTGCTATGCCATATATCGATTAAATGTTAATGGCTCAAAGGCACGCATTGGAAGCTATCGCATCGGAGATTGCAATGGCAAATTGCTGATAAGAACATGTGCAATGAAATGAAGCAATCACATTATTAAAGAAATATTATATCGGGGATTGGGGAATATTGACACCTTGCTTCCCACATCGCGCATCGCACATCGCAAAATCAGAGATTTGATGTAAGCATAAGTAACAATGCGACGAAACGATTGCGATATCGGCGATTGGCAAACTTTTGGTACCCGATGTAACACAGTATATTTTTTGCGATGCCGATATGTGATGAAGAGCGGACCTGATAACTTTTTATGATGGAATTTTAATAACATATCGGATCCGAGATATCGGCCATAAATAAAACTGCAAGGAAGCGATTCTGATATCAGCGATGCGATGGATGACGTAAATCGGCGATCGGCAATCTTAAGCACACGATGCAACATAATATGATTGCTACGATGCCGATATGCGATGAATGACGTAGCTAATCATCGATCGCGGTCGGCAATGTTATGCGCATGATTTAACAATTCTCAATACGCCGATATATGATGAAGAATGGACCCGATAATTTTATGATGAAAATTTAATAACATATCGGATCCGGAACATCAGTCCTTTTAAAGTTATGTTCTTACCATTGTTGCGATTGAACGGATGCGATATTTTATGAATTTGATTTGAGTTTCATATCGGGTCCGGAATTATGTGGTCATCGCAATATCGGTAAAGTCGATTATCGGAGATCGGCGATTCATATTCATGGAAGTATACTTCACTTGGAAAGCTCCGATATGCGAAATGCAATATAGCATATGAGTATGATAATACATTGGAGGTCTTCGATGAACAATTTATCAAAGGAAATTTTAAAAACTACTTCCGATGAAATCTTATGATGCGAATGGTCTTATGATATTTCTTGAAATTTCAATTGGGTTTTCTTAATGAATGAAAGCAAAGCTACAAAAATGCTTGAATTTTAATAAATCAGAATTGAATTCCCCTGAACCTGTTTGCAAATTTGAAATGAGTTCGTTGCTTACTTCAAGTTTTGAAAAGAAATAAAAACCTGCAAATAAAACAGAACATAAATAAAAAATAAACTAAGGAAAAGAGAAACTAATAAGAGATGAGAACAAAATTGTAAATGCGTACCTGGAAGGAATTTGTTTGTAAATTTTACCTGATAATCTTCAAATTCTTCCTTTGATTAAAATCATCTCATTATTTATTCTAAATCTAAGTGTGCATAGCAAAATAAAATCAATCATTCATGTTCATGGAATATAAAATTTACCAGAAATAAATATGAAACTATGCTTCCCTTTCGAAGTGAAGTAACAATTTATTACCTCTGCTCATTCCGAATTAATCTTGAGAAAAATCTGAATTGTTATAGTGACTTTTTAATAATGCCTTTAGTAAATAAACATGATGCATTTTACGACATCAGATAATAAACTAAATATTAGAATGAGATTAAGTCACTTAATTGTAGAAAAATATCAAAACAGATTTAAATGTGTGCACTTGGCAAAATGGGCATCCTAAAGATCAGCTTTTGGCAAATTCCGAGGAATACAATATGAACTTCATATGATTGCCGTGACATGTTAGATTGACTGATAATGATTGAATTAGAATTAAGCTTATCATAGTCAATCATACATCTCATAGGATAATGGGATCATGAAGCTTTTATATCCTCAAATCTTTACCATAGAAATTTCAAAAGAAAATCTTAGAAGGAAATCTCAAAATAAAGAAAAGTGGCTTTGAGGCCATTGATGCCAAGTGCAACTTTTAATTGACTTTGATCAAGACATTATTCAAAATAGGCAGAGCAGAGATATCGCTATAAGAAATTTCAAAAAGGAAAGCAAGAATTAAAATTTTCTGATAAGGAAAAAATGTTTTCACTGAACATGTATGAGAAGGCTGATTGCTTTGTTTTATTTTTTTAATCTACAGAACTAATGCAAATAAATTAACTTCATAAAACAAGCTAACTAAGTTAATTCTACTCCTATTCTAACCATATACATGAAAATGACTAGGTATAGTCATATTTCCAGTGTAACCATTCTCTCATTTTAATTCCCGCGTTTATTTATAGTTCAAATGTTAGTAATAAAAATCTAACTAAACTAAGGCAATTAAATCTGAAATCAGAATTTACAATTATTGTTAGCAACTTAATTAAAATCTCTCTCTCATGAAATTTCCTTTCTAATTGAATACCAACTGGATCATAGAAATCTGGATGGATTTCTAAAAATTAGGAAATATTCAATGGAAGAGATAACAGGCCAGATTGTGAAGATGAGGATTTAGATTCTTTGACCTGAAAAAATTTATTAGTGTTGTGTACAAATGTTAAATCATTGACAATTTTCCTTGAAGGAAAAACTTCCAAATAATCTTCAAATGTGTTAATGAAAAATGAATGGAAGTGTGTCAAATGACATGGAAAATTATTAATTGAATTGAATAGCTGGCCAAATTGCAAAAATACACTCTCTTGTTGATATTGCTTTTGAAAAAATAGAAGCTTCTGATGAAACATTAGCATTGATTTAAATTGAAATATTAATATCTTTTGATGCTGATGATTATAATATGAAACTTGAATTTCCCAATTGGGCAATGCATCAATTGAGTGTTTGATAATAAGGCGCTCAATATGCCAGCGAAAAGTGTGAAAATTTTGCAAAATAAAATTAGAAAATAAATCTAAATTTAAACAAAATAACCGAAGAAATAAAAATAAAATGAAATCACTATTTTCACAACTAATGTTACAGCACAATTGGGATTGTTTTGAAACAATTTCATTTTCACAAGGAATGGCCAGAATTATGGAATTTGAATAATTTTGAATTCCAACTTGTGAATTAAAAAACGAATCATGATTATGAGTAGGAATGGGAGTTTGATCCTCATATGAATTATAAATTGTAATGTTTTCTTTAATGGTGAAATCATGAAGATAATTAGCTACTCTAAAATGAGGATTAGTTAGGGTAATTCCTAAATTGAAGCGTCCCTCATTTTTAGATGTTATTTGAATTTTCTCATGAGGATTCTCTTGAGAGGAATAGAAATCAACATCCTTAATGTCAGAGTAATTATCATAAATGACTTCTCCATATTCTTTACAATTCCCTTCAATCTCATCCAATATATCGAAACAAGGAGGAACAACAAAATCATTTTCTTTAATGGCAAAAGAATGACCAATTATCGTTTCTTTATCTTGATAAAAATTTAATGGTAATTCATTCAGATCAGCCTCTTTAATTTCTGAAATATCATTAATACCAGGAGGAAAAATATTACCATTATTGAAAATATCAGGATAAAGGGCAAAATGTGAACCTGAAACAATGCATTTAAAACAGTCTCTGTTTGAGAGCTCTTGTGCATTATGCTCATTGTAAATTTCAGATGGCAGATCATTCCTTTGCGTGCATATGCTTTCTTGAAGAATGTTGCTTTGCTGCCCTGATTTCGGCATTTGTTCATCATGGAGAAATTCAGAAATTTGTACAGTAGTTTGCATTTTATTTGCTTTGATTGCTGCTTGTACTTGCTGATTTGCTATTTGATTTTCCGAATTTACTTCAAAGTAGCTTTCAGATTTCAATGCGGCTTTTTCTCCAAAATTGCTATTGTTGTCTTCTTGAATTTGAATGGAAATATTTTCCAAGCTTTGTAAAACCGCTTCATCAACATTTATTTGCACATCCGTGTTGGGATTTTCATTTATGTTGGAAGGGGATGAAACAAAACTTGAAATAATTTCATATGGATTGGGAATGGGAGGCAGAGAACAAACATATTCAAACCAATCTAATGATTCTTCTTTCGTAGGTTTATCTTCGTCTTTAAATCTTAAGCAATTCAAATGAAATCGAATATTAAAATCATTGATAGACTCATTTTCAAACCTACGTAGACATTCAATTTCTTCGCATACCTGTTCATAATCGTAGTCGTCGTCAAATTTAGAAATGAAAATTGTAACAAATTGATCCCAGCTGTGAATTGAAGCAACTGGAAGAGTTTTGCACCAGCTTCTGGCTTTTTCCGCAAATGTGAGAGTAAAAATCCTACATAAAATCCCTTCATCAATTCCTTGAAAATTATAATTTGAAATATTTTGAAGAAATTGAAAGACATGGTTAAAAGCAGAGGAATTTTCCTTACCATTAAACTTTGCCTGAGACAAGAGTCTTACCACTTCGGGTGGAGTATTGGAGGATGCACGTCCATGAATACAACTCCAAATTGGAAGTTTGAGAGGAGCCATCACAATAAATAAAATATTAAAATTTGAAAAGACTCCAATAGACAAAATCTCAGGCCCTCCTTCTAGCGCCAAAAATGTTGATGCCTCGAAAATCGCTGCAACAACATTGGGGGATAACCACCCGGTCCGGACCTTAAAAACAGCTCCTTTTCTGTTTGGTGTGGTGGCTCCGACTGTTCATTTAGGTCTAGTTACCTTCTCCCTATTGCTATTGGTTTATAATGTATCTTTAACTACCAATAGACAGGGACATCAGATCACTTCTTCTTGCTGATCCGGCAAGAGAATGACCCTTAAGCTGATTTGGGTTCAGCCAAGCCACAACTAAAGTTTTGCCTCTTTGAGGAGAGGACTTAAAAGAATGTAGATTTTACTCTAAATGCAAGCTTATTCTATGATACAAGTAAAAGAAACTAATCTAAATCCTATCTTAATTAGGCAGATATAGATCTAACCCAACTAAAAGCAAGATAATTAAAATATTGGGATTTAAACATGTCTTGTTTATAATGACTATCAAGTTAATGAAGTAGCTCAATTAACTGATATTATGGTTACCAAAAACTCATTCTATTGAGACCTTAAAACTGAAATAATAAACCAACAACATTCAGGAAGTAGTTCACAAAATGATATTGATTATCAAATCAATAAATCCAATGATTGAATAATGATATGTGGAAATAGTTCACAACACATTACCATTCAATAAATTGATTTCATAAGATAGATTTCAGAGTAAATAGTTACTCTGAAATGAGAAATTAATCCATAAAAACAGAGATACATAATAACGAGATTGTGACAAATTACCCATATTAACAATAGTGCACAAACATGAATAAAATGACACATTCATATCACCATAAAATTAAAACTGATATCTGAAACAGTAGTATTAGAAATACCAATTTTATTGCATCCATTCCTCTGTCCTTGGTCTCCAACAGCCCTTTACATTGCTTGAATTGCTGCCTTTAAAACTAGAGCCACAATAGTGCAAGCTTTGTTCTTCATGCATAATTCAATATACAAAGGGAAAATCCTCAATAATCCCCAGATCTGAGATTTTTCACTCCTCTCTCCTACAACTCTAAATTCCAATTACAATAGTGCTTTTAGAAGCTCTAAAATTGCAGAGGAGAGCAGCCCTTATTCCATTCTGCAATCTATTATTTATAGTTTTTGTAAAAGAATGTTTAGAGAGGAGAGTTTGTTCAAGAGAATTCTGCTAAATCCAATTTTACTTGCTCCTAATTCTGATCTTCAATTGCTGGAGCCTTCTCATTGATTGAGATTCTTTTTCCATATTTCTTCCACTGTTTTCCTGCAAAAGAAATCAAAATAAATTAAAATGCAATAAAAATATCATTTCTGGCAATTAAATAAAACCCAATCAAATTCTATTTAAATAAATAATTAAAAACAAAATATAAGCTACGTATTGATACTTGGAATGATTTGATTGGCAAATGATATCATTGGCCAATGGATCTGCAATTTGAAGAGGCTTTGGACAAATGAAATTGGAAACAATAACTCAGAAAATTGATTTTGTTTTCAAAATTCGGAGCCTGATCTTCTGCCTGATTTTTGGCTAAATAAATGATCAAATCTGTTGGTGAAACCTCTTTCAAAATGTTCTCCTTGATTTTCTCTTTCCAATGAGCTGTCCTGGGCCTCATTTGGCCAAGTAGAACTCAATTTATAAACTTCCAAAGTTGATGGGTCAAATCTGGAAATTCTGTTGCTGGGCTAAAAAAATGAGAATTTGAATTAAAAATTAAATCCTAAATTAGTCCCTAATTAATTCTAATTTAATTGATAATTATAAACTAAATTAATTATGAAAAATCTATTTATTAATCTAACTAACTGATATCTAATTAGCAATTTATAAACAAATTTAATCTAATTAAACTAATTCTAAAATACTTAAATCTACAATTAATCAAATTAATTAAATATCATAAATAATTAATATGATTAATTTAAATTTATTAATAAATACTGCATTTAATTTAATATATAATATATTATATTATTTTAAATAACTAATATATCACATATTACATATTAATATAAACTAATTAATATATATTAACTAACCCTACTCCTCACATATATAAACTAATATATAAACTACACTAACCTACAGCATATATATAAACTAATATATAAACTACACTAACCTACAACATATATATAAACTAATATATAAACTACACTAACCTACAGCATATGTTTTACCTCCACGAATGAAAAACTCAAACCAATGCCAAAAACTTAATACATGTTTTTATTTTTACCTTATCGGCAAGGCAAATCGCATCATGAGGAAGACTTATGAAATTTTAAAGATGGTTGAGCCAAACTCCCCGATGCGATATCGCATCGGGAGGGAAATGAATATCGGCAATTCGTATCGGGCGTAGCCCAAGGGGTATATCGGGGTTCTTTAAAATTGGTTGCGAAATAGAATTCCCGATACAATTATTTTTTATATTTTTAATTTTTTGTTTAAATTTTAATTTAATTAAATTAATTATATAATATATTAATTAATTAAATTAATTTTTAAACTTAATTTTCTTATTTTTGTATTTTTATGAACATAAGTTTCTAAACTACAGCGACTTGACTGATTGGGTTTTTTAGTTTTAGGATTTGATTTGGAATTTAGAGTGAATTTTTTAAAACCCCGATAATTAATAATTTGGCTGCATGATGAAAAATGTTAGTAAAAACTTGCTACGGGTTAATATTTAAAATGAATGCCTTATTAAACTATTTTATTTACAAAATGCAATATTGTACATTTTATACATTTTTAACCTAGGCTAGCTAAATAATCAGATTTTCAAATGAGTGCCATTTTCAAACCAGTTGACCAAATGAAGCGAAACAAGCGTCAATGTGAAGCTTATAAAAAATCGATTCTAACCAAGCAATCAAAACAAGAATCCAAAGAAAACTAAAAATTAACAGAAGCGTAGGGCAATCAACTAAAATAAAAATCCAAAAAGGGTGCTTAGCCAAATTTTTTATAGAAAGGGTCCCCATTATATCGAAGTGGACACATCAATAATGGGGGGTTGTGTTTTTACCACAACAGAGATGTATGATCCCCTGAAGTTGATACTCTGCAAGAGTGCACAACTCTATGTTGAGCTTCGTCAAATGAGATGTTGTGCATCTCTCCTTCCGGCTGATCACCAAGGATCTCAGTGCCTCTTTGGTCACTTAAGACTTTCTCATCATCTAGATGCGGTGAAGCAGGTAAGTCGATGAGGCATGAGGTCAGTGTCGTGTTCCAACTCCTGTTGCTCCATGTCTGCATCCAACCATTGGAGTGCTTGTTCTATCTCATGAGCGAAGTCTTGCTCCTACGACTATTCACCCTGTTTTCCTTATGCCAGCTGTTCTGATGAATCCACTACCTGTACGGGCATTGTTTCATCTATTTGCACATGTTGTGCCCCCTGTTGTATCTGCTGCTGCTGCGCTTGCCTCTCCTATTTGTGCAGATCTTATTCCTTCCAGAGTTTCTCCCTCATCTCATGCAACTCCTTCTCTGCTTCTTCCATTCTTCTCTCATCACTTTTCCTCTTCGCGATTCACATGTCGCACTAGTGCTTCTTTGCCTCTATAGCCATAGCTGCTTTCTCTACTAATGGGCCTTCGTAGAACTTGTAGCTTTTCTCTTCTCCATGCGATCGAAAATCTTCCTCTTGCCCTTGTTGCGCACTGGTATGCTTGCCTCTATTGCTACTGTTGGTGTTCTCCGTGATGCTGCTTCATGTTGCTTTGCTAACCACTCCATAGTGAAGTTGACCTGTTCATTGGGTTTGGAGAAGTTGTAGCAATATCTCCATGGGTCCTCCTCGACTGAATGAAATTCCCCGTGGATCTAATTGAACTGAACTCTCCTGTAGTGATCCTTCACAATACAATGTGGGTCATACAGATTGTAACTTCGGAGGTCAAATGGATACTTCTTCATCTGTTTTTCTCTGAGATCCGCTTGCATGATACTTTGAATCTCATATAACCCAATCTGCAATAGAAGAGCAGGCCAAGGTGCCTTCTTCTTCTGATGCAGTCTAACTATCAATCCTGCCGAGATGTGATATGCTACTTCCTGCATGACAAGTATGTCCAAGAAAAACTTCGGTAGAATATGCAGAGGCATATTTGCGTGTAACATTCAGATGAAGGTGCCAGATGGTGAGGCATACCAATCAACAATGTCTATCAGTGCCTCCATTGCTTCCTTTGACATGCAGGGTGGATCCTGTTCGAATATCATCTTGTAAATTGGGGTGACAAAATGATCAGAAATTCGTGTGGTTACTCCTCTGAAGCTGCATTCAGACAACAACTTGAAATATGTGTTCATAACAGTCTCTGTCACTAACCATGCCCACTCCAAGCCCGAGAACTCCTGTTGGGCACAAATTGCATCTAAGATGTAGGTGAACATGTAAATATCTTCATGCATACCTCTGGGTGACTATTAGGCCTTCGTTACTTGTTCCTTCAACTAATGAGCCAACATTTCGGACCAGTTACATGGTTCTCCTTCTTTGGCTAGTTGGTCCAGTGCGATCACCCAACTCTGTGGGAAGGTTTCCGTGCTTTCTTGGCCATACTGTCGACATGAAAATATTACCAAGTATTGATATGCCTTCCGCAGTATCTTTGTCTTGTTGATCTTGTTGGGTGTCAACATGTATCGAGTTGGATCCTTTACCCAATTCTTAAGAATGTCTCTGGAGTTAGCATTGTTGTTGGGTAAGCTGAAGGGAGTCTTCATGATAGTCAAAGACTCTAAAATTTGATACATCTCATCATAATCTCATGTCCAAAAGGTTGCAATATTCATCCCACTGACACTACTCAAGGTCATTGTCTTGGGATTAGTGTGATAGACGATCCAGTGTATCATGTCTGCGCATGGGAATGCGGGGTATCTGCAAGCAATTCGGTACAAGTTGGACTTGTGAATGTTCACATACACCTGATGATCTTCAAGGTTTTCCTCAAAGGTGCCTACGAAGGCTTCATTGACCTCTTGCCACTTCAGTTTGATGTCCTTGTCTAGAAACAATTTGGTATCTTCATAGATCATAAGGCTAGAGGACACTCGCTTAACTGCTGCTCCAATTGCATTTCCGTTAGTGTCCTGTGATACTGAACTCTTGGAGGCCATTTATCCTATACTTCTAAGAGGTGGATGAACACCTGAAAGATATGGAGACAAAGCAACATGTATGGCAAGAAATCTGTCAGCCAAAACCAAAGCGAATTCGGGGAATGACATAACTGGCTACTAGGACTGCACAAAAGGTAGTCTGGGCAGTCTTGGAGGCAAGACTAGCTACTGGATTTACGCAATGTGCAATTTAGTCTGGCTACTAACTGCTGGGATTGTGCAATGCACAATTCCGGTTGGGAGTGACTGCAGGCTTAGGGACTGCATTGCACAATTTTTTGGGCCAATTTCTGGAGAGGAGACAGAGCCTTCCTTCCCAGATTGCGTAATGCTGTGTCGGTGAAGGCAGAGTCCGGGGCAAGGTTAGCAAGACTCACTAACGAGAGACTGAAAGAAAATATGAAAGTGAATGCATGGCGACACTAAGTGAAAGTAGAAGTGATTGACAGTGCATGAAAACATGAATGAAAGATTAAGTAAATAGATCAACATGCATGTGAGTGAAGTGAGTCGCCGAATCAACGACCATTTGTGCAAAACAATTTCATGCATGTGACAGCAGTGAGATAGCAACGAAAATTAAAACAGCGCTAGGACAAGCTAGCATGCATGTAAATGACAACAAGCATTCAAATAAATCAAGCAAACAACACTCTCAAAAGCGAAAGCACAAAAAGTGACAGAAATGCTGAAAAAGACAAGTTAAGGCCACTTACTTGTGAATAGCTGGGTTGGATGTGTCGAAGAGTCCCAGATGTGTTGTGGGATGTCAATGCTCCAAGATTGATGTGAAAGAATGAGCTCTGATGCGTTGAATCAATAAGTTTTTAGCTCATGATGCGCATGCCATAAATATAGGAAAAAGCGACTCTTGGAGGAAAGTTTCTAAAACAACATTGCATGTAACCTCCAACTGTTAAAAATAGCTCCTTGAATCATCAAATTCCTTTTTCATGTTGCCTTTTTCTATTCCAGGAAATAGCATGCTGTGCTTGCAAGTCAAGTTTCCTTAGTCCAGGGTGGAATTGGTCAACCCAACTACTCATGCATGAAGCTTCTCAACTGCTGGAAGGAAATGCACATTTCTGGCTAGAGTTGGGCTAGCTGCCCAGTAGATTTGCACAATTTTTGGGCAAAGTAGTTGATTTTTGCCCAGATTTGCACAAATTTAGGGCTGAGCAGCCCTGCTGGTGAAAATTGTGCAATTTTCACTGTGAGGGTTGACCGGAAGAATTGCACAATTCTAGAGCCCAACAGGCCGCGAGAAAGGATTGTGCAATTTTTGGAGAGAAGGCTAGTTTCCCTCCAAAATTGCACAATTTCTTGGGGGAGCTACTTAGCCTGCAGTTGGACCAAGTCCGGATGAACAACCTATGAGGGGAATGCATCAAGTTGTGATCGACAGGATACCTTTGTGTAGGAAAAACACTGAAGCTTGTGTACTTGACGAAGCAAGACAAGGTGCTATGAAAAGTTGGTAGGGAGGCTCCAAAATGAGGCTAAGGAAAAATTTTGGAGGGTGGTTGTAGCCGCTACAATAGGTCCATGATTCTTTAGTTTCTTTGACAAGATTGCAAGGGTGAAGATATTCTTGTGGATGTGGTTAATTGATTTGTTGTTCTTCGATCACTTTTGGAGAGGCAAATAATTTATTGACTGTTGTCAATATTTGTTCTTCCTGAGAAGCAGAGATCCCAGTTGCTGCTAGGATTTGAGTGAGTTCTCCCAAAATCTTGATCATCCTTGAGTACTGCTTTTCTAGTTGCTAATCCTTGTTCTGCACATGGATTAGTGTATGGAATTCTCAAAGTACCAAAATTTTTAGAAATCCTAAACAAATGAAAAGAAAACACACTTAAAAAAAATGCAAGCAAACCAATCATGTACTGGAAGTGCCACCATGCTACCGAGACCCTGCTGTCACCAAGTTATCAGTTCACACAAGTTAGACCTCTATTCTTTTCATGAATTAATCTAAAGGAAAACACACTTGCAAAGAAAAATATGGAAACACCAAGGCTTTGGAGCAACCCCACCAAAGTGGACGCGCAGGTTCTTACCTCTTGTCGTACCATTTTATCTCCACCCCCATGTTGTCCCTGTAACTAAAATCATGCAAAAAAAACTTGTAAAAGAAACTGTGCTCTAATACCTTTACCACCTCCCCAACAACGATGCCAAAATCTTGGCAAAATTATATGTACTCTAATTCCAACATTTAATTATCAAATCTGGGATCGTAATACTTAGAGCTACAAGCACATGAAATGCAGGATTAGAGCCTATTCTAGCCTATGCTAACAACTAACACTAGAAATAACTAATAACTAAGGAGCATAACTTGTCATTGGACTGTGGGACTCTAATGTTTATCGGGTTTCGAACCACATTCTTTCATTACCAGTAGATGATGTTTATGTGGTTTTATTTATGTAGATTATTAGGTGTTGAGACTTCAGTGGTTCAAATCCTATAGTGTTACATACAAAAAATCATTAAACATGTTGTAGAAAAGTAAATTGCAAAAAAGTAAATGCCAACAACTATAAGAAAAAGCGTGCGAGGAAAATAAAGAAAACAAGGCAATAAAATACAAGAAATACATTAACACAATATCAAAAATAAATGCTAAGCAGGCTTAGAGATATATTTTAGGTTCTTATTCACTATAGGAATGTTTTACCAAGTAGTTGTACAACTCCAATTAATTCAAGAATCCTAAACTATGAATTACATATATTTTTGAATAGCCTGATCTAGTACAGAACTTGGTATTGAATTAAGTACAGAAAGTCTATAAATTGAAATTTTGAATATTAGCACTGAATTAAGTACGAAAATTCTGTAGATTAAAATTATGCATATTACTACCAAATTTCTAGAAAATGCCAAATTGGTACTAAATTAAGTACCCAATTTCTGTAGGTGGAATTTAGATTTGACTATAACTTTGAATAATGTCTTAAGCTTCACATGTGAGCTAGGTGTGAATAGAAATCCATCCATGAACATATAGTTGCAACCCATGTCATCTCGAGAAGTGCCAATGTGTTAAACTTTACTTAGTACCGAATCGTTGAATTTCAGTACTGGAACTTGTTGTCTGGGCACATAAACATATTAGTAAACCATCATTGGAAAACCATGTTAAAAACTCATTTAATCATTAAAAATACAAGAAATCATTAATAATTAATCACAAGGTGAAATGAATGCATTTAGTGAAAATTGGTAATATAATAGTTACATAATATGTTATAAATGTATGAATATGGCTTGTAAATGAAAGGTTTGGATAACCAATACGATAACATATCTAGGGCCCAACAGATATCACCACGTTCAAGTCAAAGAAGAAGATACCTGGAAGACCGTCTTCAAAACCATGTGAGGTTTGTATGAGTGGTTAGTCATGCCATTTAGCCTATGTAATGAACCAACTATGTTTATGATATTGATGAATGATGTACTACAACCTTTTATAGATTAATTTGTTATTGTTTATTTGGATGATATACTGGTATACAGTGCAACCTAGTAGGAGCACATCTCACATTTGACACAAGTGCTAGAGACATTAAAGAAGCACCAATTGCTTTCAAATCTCAAGGAGTGTGAGTTTGCACAATAGTCTTTGGTGTATTTTGGCTATCTGATGAGTGGAGGAGAGTTAAGATAGATCCTTCTAAAATGGATGCCATGATGAAATGGTCGTTGCCCACAAATGTTTCTGAGGTTAGGAGTTTCATTAGGGCAACCCACTACCTAAGGAAATTCATAGCCTCATTTTCAATAGTAGCAACACCGCTCCATGCCATACCACCAAGTGGTAAGAATTTCAAGTGGGGACAAGGTCAACAAAGGGCTTTCAAGGAGCTAAATAAGAATATCAGTCAAGCACTAGTTGTGGAATTACTAAACTTGTAGAAACCCTTTGAAGTGGATACATATGCGAGAGGGTATGTTATGGCAGCGGTCTTGATGCAGGGAGGAAGGCCTGTATGCTACCAATTTGAAGTATTTCATGGGGCAATTTTTAACTACCCTACCCATGATAAGGAGCTCTATGCCATAGTGAAAGCTGTGAAGAAGTGGAAGCACTATCTATTGGGAAAGGTGATCCGTAAATTGTCGTGGAGATTCCATTGGACAATTCATCACAACAGATCTGATAATAATATATTAAAATACTGAAATTTTTAGAGTATTACAGTTAACTAAAGTTTATGATCTGTGAATTTCACTGTAATTAGTGCATGCATGCGAATATAATTTTTGCAAAAAAGTAGAGAATGAAAAAATAAGCTCACACACACACATAAGACACAAAATATTCTCTCTCGGAAACCCTTTTTGGAGACAACCCAACTGAAAGATGAGGTTGCTTTTGTAGGGACCAACCCTAATTTTTTTAATTTTTATTTTTTCATTAATTAATTAATTAATTATCATTATTATTATTATTTTTAACTAAGAATACAACAATAGGAAACTAGCATTGGGAAACTAAAAAATATTAAGCACTTATATAAAACATCCCTGAATTTCACTGCATTGAACATATGATCTATTTTACATGTTATTAACTAAATCCATAATGAAGTCATATAAAAAAACATTATAATAACATAGGTACCATTCCCCAGGAGATGAGATTCAATCTTGACTTGCCGCTGCTTGCACTCCCTTGTTGTCGGTTGCCTCCAAGAGTGAATGTTGACATGCTTAATCCAAATGCAGTGACCCACCGGTTGACCTCCTAGCCTACTCCTTGGGTACCCTCCTTGCTCGCAGACCCCTAAGTTGCAATGGGGTTGTACAATGGAGGAAATGTATTAGCTGGTAGAGAAGAGCACTCTTTGGCTCAAGAGTCTCCTCTCTAAATTCCTTTACCTCACCAAACTCACTATAGCTCGTAGTCACTACTCTGACATAGTCTCATCCATCCAACAATAGGGTAAAAAAAAGTCCCTTCCCCCATGGCCTGCTCCTTTTATAGGAGTCCTAATAGGTGACACTTGGCGTTTCATGCATAAATAACTATTTTTGTTAATCCAATAGTTTGATTATTCACCCACTCATGTGTCACTCTCTCAGCAAGGATCTCCAAAATTATTAATTTTAATTTAAAAGTAATATTTTTCCTCACCCCAACAAGACTTCCTATTTCTTCTCCTAGTTGTTTCTTGATCCCCCTTTTCTACTCCTTAATTTGTGTTCATTACTAAAGTTAATTGATAAGTATCACATTTGGTCCCTAACTAATTCTTAATTTAACTCAATTTGCCTCTTAGATGGATATTCTTATGTTGATTGTTGCCACATGGAGGTTCTCTAAATTTCTATAAAATTTAATTTATTAATCTTATTTTAATTCACCATCCTCTTCTCTTAATGCAGTTTAATTATTTTAGGATTAGTATTTATACTTACATCTATGTCTCTCTTCCCCCCTTTTACCTAATTAAGTGAATTATGTACATTATCTACCTAATATTTTCCTGGGAAGGGTAGAGCTTTGAAGGTAAAATATTTTATTTCTTCCTATTATCCCCTTAACCCAAGTTTTATTCTTGATTTAATTACCTCGGTTCTAACATAATTTACCACTTGATGTGAATTTACAGGGTTTTCATACCTTGATTATATTTATTAATTAATTTATTTTTAATTATTCCAAGGGTGCCAAGTTGGTCGTGCCCTTGAAGAACTTCCCTAGAAGTTTCAGCGGTGTCATGCCTAATAGTTTATTTGTGATGCCAAGGGTTCCAAGTAGGTCACGCCCTTCAAGAAATTCCCTTGAAGTTCCAAGGGTGCCACGCCACTTTCCCTTCAAGCATCCAGTGGCTATGAGGGGAAAGTATAGGTGCAACGACACAGACCACTATCATCTCTTATGTTGCATTCTATAGTGAGACTAACTGTGTTGGGGATCAAGGAATTCACCTTGATGTGTGCCCCCAGTAAAATCCTCATGAGCGACCCAAATTTGGGACCTGCCCCCACGACAACGTGATCTTCAAGGCGAAGGTGTTTCAATCCTTCCAGCCCAAGTCACGGCGGGAGTGCTAGTGGGTTAGATCAAGGACACTGCCCCACCCCTCCCATGTAATTCCATCCAGTTGTACAACTCCATCACCCATATGTCAGTCGTTCGGCCAAGCAACTAATATGTGCCTACAACCACTAACATATCATCAGAATATATAGATACATATATAGCAAGTTTGAAAATTGATTTAGAATTTCAAAAACAAAATATTAATTTTCATCAAACCAGGTGTCGTCAACTCATCATATGCGAATGCCTTTGGTGGTTTCCTGTCATACTCAATAATCATCAGTAAAAAAGTTTCTCATTGTTAGTCATTTCCATAATAGCATTATCAACATCACCTAGTCATTCACATCATTGTTCATTGTGAGCCAAAACTAATGTAAGTAGCTAACATAGGGGACACATCCATCATGGCTATCATCATCATAACATCAATGGAACATACATATCCATCAAAGCTATCATAATCGTAACATCAATAGAAAACATACCTATCCATTAAAGCTATCATCATCATGATATCAATAGAGAGCATACATATCCTTTACTGCTATTATCATCATAATTTCAATAGAGAACAAACATAACATTTATGCTACAATCATCATAATATCAATAGAGAACATGCATAACCATTAATGCTACAATCATCATAATACCAATAGATAACATACATAACCATTAATGCTATCATCATCAAAATATCAATGGAGAACATAAATAAACATCACAACCGCTAATATCACAACCACTAATAATAGAGTCATGTGTCCGGATCCTCAACTTGAGGTCCTCAAAGAATAAAGTGTGGGCCTTAGGGCTAAATAAATGTTAAT
>APFE030619439.1:0-13032 GCA_000404065.3 Pinus taeda
TGGCTCTTTCCATAAGAGTCTGATTCATACGCTCAGCAACACCATTTTGCTGAGGAGTATAAACAACAATTTTGTGTTTAACAATTCCCTCATCCTTACAGTATTGTTCAAATTCAACTGAAGTGAACTCACCACCATTGTCAGTTCTTAAACATTTAATATATTTGCCTGTTATTTTCTCTACCATTACTTTAAATTGTTTAAAGACATTTAATACATCAACTTTCTTTTTTAGCATATAGACCCAAACTTTATGGGAGTAATCATCAATAAATGTTAAAAAATGCAATGCACCTCCATATGACACAACAGGGGATGGCCCTCACAGATCAGAATGAATGTAGTCTAAAACATATTTACTATTATGATTTCCAACTTTAAATCTCTGTTTACACTGTTTTCCATACACACGATGTTTATAGAAATCTAACTTCAAGGATTTCAGACCGGGAAGAGATTTACATTTCATCAGTATCTAAAGGCCTTTCTCACTCATATGACCCAATCGCTGATGCCATAGACGAGTACCTGCTTCTTCCTTTTCTAACGCAACCGCTGCTTCACTGACCTGAGTACTTCCTTTTAACCTGTAAAGATTTCTGACCTTTTCTGCCTTCATAACCACAAGGTCTCCTTTAAAGACTTTTAAGACACCATCCTAACCTGTAAACTTATAACCATCTGAATCCAACACTCCCAGAGAAATCAAATTTTTCTTCAAATCAGGTACATGTCTAACACTAATTAATGTTCTAACTGTGTTATCATACATCTTAATCCTAATATCTCCCATCCCAACAGTCTGACATGACACATTGTTACCCATAAACACATAACTACTGTTTACATTTTTATACGAAGTAAACCAATTTCTATGTGGGCACATGTGATGCGAAGCACCAGAGTCTAACAACCAGCTATCTAAACCCTGAGAGACATTACATTCAGGTGAAGTTTCATCTGTCATACATAATTCTTCAGTAGATAAAACTTCGTCTATCATACATAAATCAACCTGATTCGCTTCCTTCTTCGGGTTTTCAGATTCCTTTCGTTTCCAACAGTCCTTCTTCAAATGTCCAATTTTATTGCAGTTCCAACATTTTGCCTTACACTTCTTTCCCTTTGATTTCAATCTGGAAGACCCCCCTGGGTTTTTCTCCTCTTTCCTTTGAGCGTCCTCTAGCTACCATGGCTTCTGATGCAGCTGTTTCAGTGCTGGATTTCCTTCGTACTTCTTCAGACAGGAGAGCTCCCATGACTGATTCAAACTTCAAAGAATCGGCAGTGCTCAAGCTGATTGAAGTTACGAAGTGATCCCATGATTCAGATTACAGAACACAACAAGGTTATGGCTTTATCTTCTTCCTGTATTTTAACTTCCATATCTGTTAATTGACATATTAGTGTATTAAAAACATTCAAATGTTCTACAACGTTTGAACCTTCTTTCATTCGAAGACTGTATAAATGTCTTTTCAGATAAATTCTGATGGTTAATGACTTTGTCATATAGAGTTTTTCAAGTTTTTCCCACAATCCTGAACTGTAGTCTCTTCAACAATATTGAAGAGAACTTCATCCGCTAGGCATAACCGGATGGTACTGAGAGCTCGGGCATCCAAGTCCTCCCATTCTGAAGTAATCATGGTTGTAGGTTTCTTAGTTGCCCCATCCAATGCCTTCTACAACCCTTGTTGCATAAGCAAATCCCTAACCTTCAGTTTCCAAAGAGAAAAATTGATCTTTCCGGTGAATTTCTCCACCTCGAATTTTGCATTCGACATCTTGGCCATTTTCTAAGGTTTCAATCTTCAGTCTAGGGTTTAAAAAAATTTATTTCAATTGTCTCCTTCCAACAAAAGGATTTCCAATGCCAACAAAGGATTTCCAAGTTTTAACTCTCCCTACTTCAATTTTCTTGAAAATTTCCACAAATTGACTTAAAACCCTACAAAAATTTGCTGAATATTTTTCAGGGAAAAAACCTTTATTTTTCGATTCAAAGACAACCCTTTAACAACCCAGAATTTATTTAACAATTGCTGAAAGGAAAAAAATGATACCCGGTCTTTCATGCACCTTTGACCAGCACATAATTCCTCGATCTTTGGTACGCAATAGCACCACAGTTTCGGCTATCTCTTCTCCAACACGCAGAGGGTAGTGGCGTTCTGGTCTTCACGCAAGCCACTCTTCTTTTCTTACACGTGCTCCTCACGCAGGCAGATAACGGGCCTTACGCAGGCTCTCACGCAGGCTCTGATTAAAAAAAATAAACTGACTTCATGCAGGCAGATTCCGATCTCGGATCTTCACAACTTCACGCAGGCTTCGGATCTTCACGCAAGCTCTGTGCCTCACGCGGGTCCTCACACAGCCTCTCACGCAGGCAGATTCATGCAGCCTCTCACGCAGGCAGATTCCGGTAGTTTTTTTTTTTATAACAAAAACTTCACGCAGACTCTGGCCTCACGCAGGTTCCAGTCTGCTCCTCAGCCTTCTGACAGGATTTTACACAGTGCTCTTGTCTTCACTCGCTCGCTGGCTCTTCAACCTCACGCTCGCTGGCCCTTCAACCTCATGCTCTGATACCAATTGTTGAATGAATATGGAAATAATGAAGAAAAGAAACTAAACTCATTCAGTTATACATTGACCAAGAAAAGAAACTGAATTCAAACACACACAAATAGGCACACAGGATTTACGTGGTAAAACCTCGACAGGGAGTCAAGGAAACATCCACCGGGCAAGGGATTGGAATTTATTAATTCAACAATGATTCTCCACACATACATTTCACGAGCATTCACTAGTTTTATATCATCGACCTCCGTTACATAACTGACATTTCGGTATAAAACTGACTAGTTACATTTTACCCAAAATTACTAATTCGTTGTCAAACTAACAACTTTAAAGGTGTCTATGTATCTGTCCATGGATTCATATTATAACAGACAAAAGCATGCCTCTAAAATTCAGAAATCGGGGTATTCATTTTTGTATATTCTCTGCTCTGCATTTCACAATCTAAAATTAAAGGGAAAAAAAAAAATTAAATAAATTCGTCAATCAGACCATGCAAACACGAAAAAAAGAAAGAGGAAAGAGACACCAAATACAGTCAAAGTCGATTAGGCTGCTAACAACCAAACAGGATCTCGGAAAGATAAAGATTGAAAGAGAAACTCAGGGATGTCATAAATTTGTGCTTGAGAGCACTACAAAACCCAGAAGCAATCCAACCACAGAAAGATGAACTTGCATTTAAAGATTAAATTGTCCACAAACGGGGTAACCCAAGGCCATCATCTCTAGGGCACGATCCAGTTTGTAGATATATAATAACTTCAAAGGCAACTAAGTATCTGTCAATGGATTCACATAAACCAGACAAAAGCATCATCTCTTGGGCAGGATCCATTTTGTTGATATATATCAGCTATAAAGGCATCTAAATATCTGTCCATGGACTCACATTAAACTAGACAAAAGCATGCCTCAAAAAAATCTGAAATCAGGGGATTCATTTATGTCTGTATATTCTTTGCTTTGCATTTCACAATCTAAAATTAAAGGAAAATAAATAAAGCCACATAGAGAAAAAAACTACAATGACTCATTTTGGCCAAAGAATCAAACATCAAAGATTCAGTGGTGTTGGAATATTCGCAACTAGTTAGCCATCACCTTGTTCATGGATCTTTGCCTAAGGATTACTAGTTACAAAGCATTATTGATCGAATCAAGAATCTGAAACAAGTCTTGTTTATTATTAGCTTCTTTCATGTGTTGAGAATGAACAATTTTGTTGCAGATGATTTGCCAATAAAAGTGTAAACTTGGACGCAAGAGTCCTAATGAGAAATGGTAGTCCTTCCCTAACAACTATTCCTTAAAACCGGGTCTATTATGCAATGTAAATTGTATTTGTATCTGCACGTCTTTTGGAGAATCTACACCCTTAAAGACCACGTGTCCTTCGGGATAATAAAGCAGGTAATAGATATTGAGAATAAAGAACATTGTGAGGTTACTAGCCTCAAATGTTTTTAATTTTACTCACATGTTGTACAAGTCATGATCCAAGCACATAATTTGATTTAATGCAATATTCCCATCACAGTTAAAAAAAAATATTATTTAGGCAAATTCCAAGTTTAAATTCAATTCGTTGCCGCTATAATCTTTTGGGTAGTGTTAATGACATGCAAGCTAATGTTTAGTAGGAAACTTTTTACTTAGCAAGACCAAAGACAATTATTTATACACATGAGGTATTTCCACTCATAGAAGCATCTATCCTTCTAGCTTTATCGTAATAAACCAACGTCTTATTAGGGATCTGAAACCGGGTGGGGAGAACGCAAGAATAATTTAGGGATAATGGCTTTCTTGCAAATATTTATTGGGTTAAAACCCTCCTCTTTTGGTTATTGATCCAAAATGCATTTTGGATCGACTCCTAAGTCTAAGTGTTCCTCATAGAGGAAAATGAAAGTCCAAGGAATTTCTTGGAAATAACACCATGGCAGATATGTTTTCATTCTGAATCTACTGCAACTTGAATGAGCAAAAATCAACTTAGGATGCAGAAGTTATCGCAGAAAGAAGATGCCCTTTGTTCTTTGGAAAAAGAGGCAAAATCCCCTAAAAATGGCAAAAAACCTTATAAAGGGGAATCGCATCGGAGATGGCCCAAGAGGCGGACTTAAGCGGAAAGGGAAGAGATCCCCGATCTCCGATATATCGGGTCAGAGATAGGCCTGTGTTCGATGGCGGGACCTCGGGCAATGTGATTGCAATCGTCGATATACGCGAATCGGCATTGGAGATGCCACAAGTAAAGGTAAGGAACTCGGGCCGATGCGATATTGTGATCACCGATATTGGTGGATAGACATCGATGATGGCATGAGACAAGGGATGGACCCTCAGGCCAATGCGACTTGTGATTGCGATATATCGCATCGCAACGTCGCGTCACAACGATATAAAGGGGTGATAACATCTTGGACCTGACGGACTTATAAGCACGACTTTATAACATTTGATTTTCGCCATAAAGGGACTTTTCTGTGTATTAACGCTTTTCAGTGTAAAAACCAAAATACAAAGGAAAGACACCCGAAGTGATGAAGCCGGACCCGAAAGGGAATTATAAGTGCGATTTATAAAATTTGAGTTCCGTAAGCGGGATTTCAGGTGGGCCTTAGCCGGGAAATGGTATTGGACCGGCTCCGCCTGATCCTATACAATGAGCGACACATGGCTAGCGGAGGAGAGAGGAAAATTGGCTTTTCGGGCAAGTAACCTCTGTACCTTTAAGCCACCCGAAATTGCATATTAATCGTTGGATCGGAGATCCCATAGATCGACGGTGGGGCTTGTGAAAGTGACCCAAGGTGGACTCGATATGATTATAGGGTGGATGCGATAAATTTTCAAGTCCAATAGAAAGAGCTATGTCGAGTTTTTCACGTATTTCCTGTGTATTTGGGATTTTACCCAAAACGCTTATGCATTGCGATATGCTGCATAATGGCGGACCCAATAGGGATTTTAGGGGCGATTGAATGGAATTTCACGTTTGAATTTCACATCCGATAGTGTATTTTCTAGAGATCTCTGTGTAATTAAATTTTCTCCGTTTTTGGGTTTTTGCCTAAGAGAAGGCCCCAAAACCTCTGTAACCGCTCCAGATCCTCATGCCACGCTGCAAGCAAGCGTTTTTACAGGCAATGATGCATTTTGAAGCCACAGAGCTGCAGAGCTAGATGGCTAGTCGAACTGAAAAGGAGCAGGGAAGTCGCAAAGGCGCAGAGAGATGATGATACGCAGAGAAACGGATGGGGTAGCCGAAATGCCAGAAAAGTACCTCAAAGGAGGTAGAGAGCTCAATTGAGAGCATGCAGAAGCAAGAGAGCAGAGAGAGTGAAAAGCTAATGCGCAAAGCAGTTGAGGGAGTCTTTTGGAGTCACTTGGAGGTCAAGTGAAAAGCCAGAGAGCTGAAAGTTGCAGAAAGACAAAGCCAAAGCCAAAGCCAAAGAATCCAAAGCTAAAGAGCCAAAGCTAGAGCCGAGAGCCAGAGCCAGAGACAAGCGCCAGAGCCAGAGCCAGAGACGAGCGCCAGAGCCAGAGCCAGAGACGAGCGCCAGAGCCAGAGCCAAAGCGAGAGTCTAGAGCCAGAAAGTTGAGAGCTTCAGAGCCAGGGGATAAGATGGTGTTCTGAACCCATTGTGTTCTGTGTAAACTAGTGGAGTTGAACATGGAGCTTGTAAAAGAACTTAGACCATAATCCCAGAGAGCCTAGTTGAGTTGATTAGAGCTCAAGGAGGTGTAGCCCAAGAGTTTTGGGTGAACTCCACATTAAACTTGTTGTCTTATGTGTGATGTTCATTTGCTGCATTGTTGCACTATTATATGTTTTATATCAGTTTAAGAAAACCAATTTACAGCACATAAACAATTTAAAACAACCATAAGCATACACGTTATTTTCAAGCACATATTTAATTTTGCATTGGTTAATCATAAAGACTTGGGAATATTGAAGCTTTGAAAGTGGGAGAGGTGCTTGTAAGTTAGACAAGAAGCCTAAGTGCCCCATTTTCAAATCAGGTGGTATTAAAGCTTAAGATTGGTTAACCTCACCTTTAAGAAGGTGATATTAAAGTTGGGTATACCAAAGCAAGTGGTATCAACTCAGAATGCTTGATTGACAGAGCAAAGATTGCTTGTCTGAAGGGTGTTTGACAATCGAATCCTTGACTGATTGATTGCCTGATTAATTGTATGCTTGTTTTGCAGACTGACTATTGTTTGAGTTTGCAGAGGTGAAGGGAAAGCTATTGATAGCTCATTCCAGGAAGGACAAGAAGGAAGAAGGGCTGAAGGCATTCTTCTTATCCCAAAGGACCTCAAAGAAATCCTTGAAGCACAAGAGGTTTGTTGCAAAAGGTTGCTGAATAACCTCTTTATTAATCTTGTTTGAAGTTCTTTGTTCATTTGCATAATGACAACTTCTACAAGTGAGTCCTCAAATTCCCCTTTCATCACAAGATCCTTTGATGAAGACATGAAGCAAAAATTGTTCACCATGATCGATATGGTGAGGGAAATGTATGAGGATGGAAGGAAGAGTATCATACTTAGAGAGAAGTTGAATTCCGTGGAGGAAGAGAAGCAGATGCTTTCTGACAAATTGTAGGAAATGGAGATGCAATTTCATATTGCAAATATGAACCTGAAAAGGATGCATGAGTTGGAGACACAACTCTTTGTTGCCAAGGAAGCCTTAGTCAAGTATCAGCTTGAAGAAGAGGTAAACCATTCTAGTTTGTCTTCAAATTCTTCTAAGAATGCTTAGATTGGTTCTTTTGAAAAACATACTAGAGGCATAGGTTCCAAGCTAATGTCCAAGATGGGCTATGAAGGAAAAGGCTTGAGTAAACATGCACAAGGTATTGTTGAGCCAATAATAGTTGAGGAAAGGCCTAAGTAGTTGGGTCTTGGCTATGGACAGGCTTATGGAGAGAGTTCCAAAGATGCCATGAAGACCATTCAAACAACTCCAAGGAGGAGTTGCATTGCAGGTCTTCAAAAGTGTGAAGATTGTATTAAGGAGGAATGCAATAGCTTGAAACATCATTTGCAAGATGTAGGTGTTCAGAATCACACACTTGAACCAGAGAGTTGTGAAAACTCTAACAACCTTGAAGAGATTGATGGTGTTCCAAAGGGAGCCACTTCTTCATTCAATTCACCTCCTCATAAAGACAATAAAGGTGAAAGAGAAAGGTATAAATCTGGCTCTAGACATATTCCTTTTGATTATGTAAAGCATGGTAAATTTCCACATAGATATGGGGAAAGAATTGCATGTTCCTTTTGTGGTTTGGATGACCATCATGTTTCTAGATGTTGGAAGAGAATGGCCACATATAGGAAAATTTTGAAGGAAAAGAAGCAAGAAGCCAAAGGTCCATTGGACAAGGCAAATCATGATGTCAAGAGGATGCACATGTGTTGCAATTACTGCCATAAACAAGGACATCTTGCTAAGAGGTGTTGGACTCTGAATCCAATAATGCTTCAACCAAAGCTGAAGAAAGTGGAAAGAGAAGATGGCAGAAATGGAAAGGAAGTTTCCATGATTGATGTGTTTCATGATGATTCACATGTTGATGCTGATGTGTAGACAAAGGTAGTACCTTTGAAAGGGATTGGTGAGAAATGGTTAGATTTCTTATCCAATTAAGATTGCATATCTATTGATGCATCTATTTGCATTTCTTTGTTAATGGAATGCAAGTTGCAAGACTTTACCAAGAAGGTGAATGGGAGAAGTTGAGTAGGAGGCTCACTTTGTTGCTGCAACATTATATTTCATTTCAACTTCAAAAGTACAATGTGCTTAAGTGGAACTTGAAGAATGAAATACATGCATGAGCATGAGATGCATGAACACAGTGATGTTGATGATTTCCTTGTATTTAAACATGTATGTCTAATTAATTGCAGGGTTTCTTGCTTTGACAATGCTTGTGATGTAATCTTGACTTGGGAGAAGTTAACTTGGTCTCCAAGATGGAGATAATAATGAAGTGTTTCATTTTTTGAAAAAGAGTCCTAACGGTCTTTTTCTACATGCTTGACTTGAAGGGTCATTTGTTTTAAAGGCATGTTTGTGGGCTTGTTGTCTAGTCCATCATTTGTATGCAGATGTAAGACATGGAGGTGTTCACGAGATGTGAAATCTGTTTCTTTTGTTGAAACATGAGTTATACCATCCAATTGTTGTCTGTATTTCTGTTGTTGCTAACAGTGGTTGCTGACAGCTTTTCAAATAGGTACAAATTAGAATTTTGTGGAGCAGGTGTACTTCACATTTGTTTGAGCCACCTTAGATCAATGATCAAGGCAGAGAAGTTCAAACTAGCTTCTGTGACCATTTCAGCAGGAGTTCTGCAGGAAAACAAGGAGGAAGACAGTTCTTCCCAAGAGGACCAACATATCCATGAAGGAAAGTGGTCAAAGGCTTTGATTTAGAGACACTATGCAAGGCAAGTGTATGGAGGCTGAAAGAAGAGGGTATTGTTACTCTCATTTACTGTTCATATCAGTATATCAGTCTTTTGGAGACCAAAAGTTTTTTAGTGGGAAGTGTGATCCAAAATGGATTTTGGATAGACTCCTAAGTCTAAGTGTTCCTCACAAAGGAAAATGAAATTCCAAGGAAGTTCCTAGAAATAACCCCATGGCAGAGATCTTTTCATTTTGAATCAACTACAACTTGAATGGGAAAAAATGGACTTAGGATGCATAAGTTTTCGCAGAAATAAGACGCCCTTTGTTCTTTGGAAAAAGAGGCAAAATACCCTAAAAAGGGAAAAAACCCTTATAAAGGGAAATCGCATTGGAGATCGCCCAAGAGGTAAACTTAAGAGGAAAGGGAAGGGACCCCCGATCTCCGATCTCCGATATATCAGGTTGGAGATAGGCCTGTGTTCGATGGCAGGACCCCGGGTAATGCAATTGCGATCACCGATATCGGCGGATCGGTGTTGGTGATGCCATGAGTAAAGGTAAGGACCTCGGGCCGCTGTGATATTGTGATTGCCGATATCAGCGGATAGACATTGGCAATGGCATGAGACAAGGGACGGACCCCTGGGCCAATGCGACTTGTGATTGCAATATATCTCAAATGTTGTGTCACAACGATATAAAGGGGCGATAACATGCTGGACCCAACAGATTTATAAGCACGACTTTATAACATTTGATTTCCACCATAAAGGGACCTTTCTGTGTATTAATTCTTTTCGGTGTAAAAATTGAAATACAAAGGAAAGACGCTCGAAGCGATAAAGTTGGACCTGAAGGGGAATTATAGGCGCGATTTATAAAATTTGAGTTCCATAAGCGGGATTTCAGGCGGGCCTTAGGTGGTAAATGGTATTAGACTGGCTCTACTCGCCTTTTCAGGCGAGTAACCTCCGTACCGTTAAGCCACCCAAAATCGCATATTGACCATTGGATCTGAGATCCCATAGATCGACAGTGGGTCTTGTGAAAGCGACCCAAGGCGAACCCGATATGATTATAGGGTGGATGCGATAAATTTTCAAGTCCGATAGAAAGAGTTCTATCAGGTTTTTCACGTATTTCCTGTGTATTTGGGATTTTACCCAAAACGCTTATGCATTGCGATATGCTACCTAATGGTGGACCCAATAGGGATTTTAGTGGCGATTAAATGGAATTTCACGTCCGATATTGTATTTTCCAGAAATCTCTGTGTAATGAAATTTTTTCCATTTTCGGGTTTTTGCCTAAGAGAAGGCCTCGAAACCTTTGTAACCGCTCTAGATCCTCATGCCACGCTACAAGCGAGCATTTTTATAGGCAATGATCATTTTGAATCCATAGAGCCGCAGAGCCAGATGGCCAATCGAACTGACAAGGATCAGGGAAGCCGCAGAGGCGCAGAGAGATGATGATACGCAAAGAAACGATTGGGGTACCCGAAAAGCCAGACAAGTACCTCAAAGGAGATAGAGAGCTCAATTGAGAGTAGGCAGAAGCAAGAGAGCAGGGAGAGCGAAAAGCTAATGCGCAGAGCAGCTGAGGGAGTCTTTGGAGTCACTTGGAGGTCAAGTGAAAAGCCAGAGAGCTGAAAGTTGTAGAAAGCCAAAGCCAGAGCCAAAGAAGCCAGATATGAAGAGCCAGAGCCAGAGCCGAGAGCCAGAGCCAGAGCCGAGCGCTAGATCTAGAGCGAGAGCTAGAGCTTAGAGCTAGAGCCGAGAGCCAAAGCTAGAGCCGAGCGCCAGAGCGAGAGCGAGAGTGAGAGCTTAGAGCCAAAAAGCTGAGAGCTTCAGAGCCAGGGGATAAGATGGTGTTCTGAACCAATTGTGTTCTATGTAAACCAGTGGAGTTGAGCGTGGCGCTTGTAAAAGAACTTAGACCATAATCCGAGAGAGCCTAGTTGAGTTGACTAGAGCTCAAGGAGATGTAGCCCAAGAGTTTTGGTGAACGCCATATTAAACTTGTTGTCTTATGTGTGATGCTCATTTGTTGCATTGTTTCACTGTTATATGTTTTATATCAGTTTAAGAAAATCAATTTACAACACATAAACAGTTTAAAACAACCATAAGCATACACCTTATTTTCAAGCACATATTTAATTCCGCATTGGTTAATCATAAAGACTTGGGAATATTTAAGCTTTGAAAGTGAGAGAGGTGCTTGTAAGTTAGACAAGAAGCCTAAGTGCCCCATTTTCAAATCAGTTATGGTGTAAGACCTAAAACTGCTTCTGATTAGCCAAGAGTTTGTCTTCATTAAAGGTTTACATTGAAGGTTAGTTTGATTTCAACACCAACCTTTTCATCCTCTTCACACATCAACTATAACTACCCACTCGACTATGATCTCCTTAACCCTAGAAACTAATTATTAAATCACTCTATTCATTTCACATTCTCTACCATCCACCTCTTCAATGAGATAAAAAAATCCATGATGCTATCCCCCGCACCAACTTGAATCAAAAGCTCAAATTTGCACAACGATTCTCCTCATACTACAAATCTAGAGCTCAACCCTTCCATCCCAGCTACTACAATGCATTCTATTACCTCATTATTATTTGAGCTACTGAATTAATTTTTGAAATACTAAGAGGGGGGAGAATCAATATTTTTTAGAAATTAGTAACTTATTAATATTTTTCAGAGCATTAATTAATCTTCAACATCAATTAAAAACATAGATGAGTAGTAAACAATAGATACAATAATTTTAGGTGGAAACCTCGTACGGGAAAAAAAACACCAAACGCTTTTCTAATAATTTTGTGAGTACATAAAAATGCTTTAGCTCCAACTGAAAGGGAAACCCCAGCTCCATAATTCTCTAGCAAAGCATTCAATTTTCAATATCCCACTGGAAGGACGCTCCAACACCCTGGTTTTATCAACAATCAACTGAAAGGATGCTCCAATGCCCTTGTAAGATCCAACTCACCCTAGCACCACCCTACCACCTTGATGTGTTTTCAGGTTCCAACCTGAAGGTGACTCCAACCACCTACCTATTACCACCCAGCCACCTTGAAATTGAATTTTGGTAAACTTTTGTGAGCTCTTGTACCAGGTGAAATGACCCACTTTACAATAGTGTTACACTAAAATTTGTCACCATGACTATCTGCAGTTAGTATGGGCATCAACAGTCATACTATCCTCCTTGTCAAGCCTTATACCTCTGCTCTCCATGTCAAACTTCAAGAAAGAGAGAAAGTCATTAAAAATCATGTTTATCTCTGGGTACGCAGGTTCTCTCTACCTTGCCTGCGTGTGCGCATCCCAAGCTCATTGTAACTGCGTACTTGTATGCTCTGTAAGTCAAGGGATGGGTGCGTACTCCTGTAAAGGTCAAAAGGCGCGAGTTTCATCTTAAAAAAGTTACTTGTGGTCATTTCTAGATCATTCTAGAAGATCGTTTGACGTGTATTGAGCGCCTCCAGATGGTTCATGCATCCCTATGAAAGAGGAACTTATCCCATCAAGAGAGGAGCTACCCCATCCAAAAGAGGGAGTATCCCATTGATGTTGGAACTGAATAACTTCCTCTAGAATACTATAAATACAGGCATTGGGCCAGAGGAGGGGAGGTGAAAGCTGAACATTCTAAAGGGTAAATGCTGCTGGAATTAGGACTTCCATTGTTGACTTGTTGTGAGGAGAGATTACCATCCTTTCTTGTTCCATTTGGAAGTGGGTGAGCTTGTCAAAGTAGAGGAAAACTCTTGCTGGACCCTGGGAGGAACTTGCACAACACCAAGGCTCAGGTTGTAATGGTTTCCTTTGTTTCCTTAATACAAATAAGTCCATTCTTCTCAATGATTTGTTGTTAATGAATTGCTTCATATACTCCTTGGTCTATATGTTGAATATGTTTTGTTTTATGAGATATTAAGGTGTTATGTAATCGTTTGATTGTTAGTGTATGCAGGTT
>APFE030619444.1:2323-22733 GCA_000404065.3 Pinus taeda
CTCAATCCAATTGCAAAGTTGAGGCACAACATGTCCAAATGACTCCTCTTGAGCTCAATGATCTTCACCAAAGCTCAGGAAGAGTGTTGCAAAACAGAGATTATCTTGAAAGCATTGAAGGACCACATCCAGCAAAAGAAGATTCAAAAGAGGAAATCAAAGAACCATGGGCTGCACTTGATGAAGGGAAGACACTAGAATCAGAGATTGAGAGAGTTCCCTCATGGTTACCATCAAATCCTCCATGGATTCAAGAGAAAGATCAACAAAAAGAGGAAGATGAGAAATTCATGATAGAAGAAGATATGAAGAATGACCCAGATCAGCAAAAGGACCAAGGATATCAGAGCTATATTGAGATATGGTTTCAGAAGGTCACTAAGTTGTAGCAGTACTTTCTTCTTCATCTATGCCTAATCCCTTCAAAGTCAAATCATTTGTTCTTTGAAATCCGGATAGTTGTCAAAGCATGCACTTCGAGCCTCCACATCATTTTCTCTCTAATCTCGATGTGCACATGGCTCCATTGGAAGTATTCTTATACTTGAGAAAGATTTTGTTTTTCAAGTAGGGTAGGGTAAAAAAAAATAAAAAATAAAATGAAAAAATGGAAATAAGAGGAAAAATCTAAGGTGAAAACCTCCTCGGAGGCATCTTAGATTGGCTCATTGATTGAAAACCTCCATGAGGCAGTCAGTGGGTTGAAAAAAAAAGAGAAAAGAAAAAAAATAAGATCCTTGGGTGAAAACCTCCCTTGGAGGCGCCTAGGGCAGGCAATTAGGGTGAAAACCTCCATGAGGTGCCCTAGTTGTTTTTCAAAAAAAAAAAGAGAAAAAGAAAAAGAAAAATAAACCTAATTTCCATTGACTAATTGCAGGTTTCAAGAGGGACATTGCAGGTCAGGAGGATCACTCAAAACAAAGACAGAGGAAGTTCTGGGCTTTCTACAGGAAGCTATAGGCATTTCTACAGGAAGTTCTGTATTTCTACAGGAAACATCCTGTAGAACCTTTGGACGAACCAAATTCAATTTTAAAAGGGAATCTGATGGTGGGAATTTGTTGGTTAGGCCTGCAAGCACCTCTGTGTCCATCCCTTGCCTTTCTCCATCATTTTTCCACCTCATTGTGCTTCTACATTGTGATTCTACAGGAAGTTCCTGTAGAAATTGTAGGAAGCTAGAAATGGATTGCAAAAAGGTAGTTTGGCGAACATGATCGCTTCCTCAAGGGTTCAGAAGTCCTCCTGCAATTTTCAGACTCCTCCTCCATCATCTCCATTCCTACATCACAGCCCAAGCTCAGTTTTTCTTTCCATGCAAAAAATTGCATAATGCCTTGAAACAAAAATACCTAGTGCTGAAATTTGTTTTTTTCATAACTTGCAAACCGTGCATCCATTTACAAAACAGTTTTACAGGGATTTGTACAGGGATGATGGCAACATACCCAAGCAATTTCAGCCAATTCGGGTGCATGGTTTCCAAGAAATCAGCCTCCATCAGCTTCAGCCATTTTTACATTTTCTCCATATCCGTGCATCCGTTTCAAAACCTGTCTCATGGGGAGATGCATATGGGTGATAGTAACCTACCCAAGCAGTTTCAGCCGATTTTGATGCACGATTTCTGAGAAATTGATCTCTGTAATCTTCAGCCATTTCCCATTTTTCGCAAAATCTGTGCATCCATTGATCGCAATTTTGCTACGGGAGGTGCATAATGATGATAGGAACATGCTCAGTAAGTTTCAGATCAATCTGTTATGTAGTTCGGGAGCAATGGCAAAAAAAAATTTCTGTCTTGTGAAAATTCAGCAACAGCAGCTTGAGGGTGCAGATCTGAACGTGAAAACAAATTCTTGCAACGTAGATCCGACCAGAGGACACCTGCATAAGGAAAACAACCACGAATCAGCAACCAAGCCATCATGCAACCACAAAAACACATGCAACAACAAAAAGCACCTCACAACAACCACATTCGACTTTAAGGTACGTGACTAAACCTCGTTCCTCTGATTGCATGAATGTAATTTGGAAACTGCATGAGCAATGAGATTGTGGTGATTAAAAAAATTGGTGGCCAGCTAACTGGCCACCCTCATCCAGTTCTCTAGCACTCAGCCAGAAATCACGCAGCATGCATGTACAGGTAACTCACGTGAAATAAAAAAAACAGGCAGTGGTGGCTGTTTAAGCTTCAGCATGATTGATGGACGTGATTACAGGCAGAGAAAAAACAGTTAAACACTGCAGTGGGGACCAACAGCCCGCATGAGGCCAACGTGCAGTGGCCAACTCACCCTCCGTCAATGGAAATCTCCATAAAACAGCCGATCAAACTCTCACCTCTGCTGTTTACAGTTTATCATCATGCTTGTAGCTGCAACAAGCTCCATACCAGCTCCATAGCAGCAAACCAAGCTTTCTCGGCCATTTTTTTTAACCCTCATTCTTATCAACGTTCTACAGGAAAGTATAGCAAAGCCTTCCAGAGTAGAAAAGCCCAAGTTTTTCTTCATCAAATTTGGAGCTTGAAGAGAGGTAGGCTCAAAAACACCATTCCCATGCATCATACTTCGAAAGGCGGTGAACTAGCTTGTTTGAAGTGGGGAAAATTAAAATCAGTCTGCCTATGGGTCAAGAATGGTGGTTTGCTTATATGATACATAGAATTTCTTTTAAATGGTGCTGCGTTGTACTCACCTCCATGATTCTTGTTAACAAACTCTCCCTGCTATTATGACAAATCACTGTAAGGCTCACCTGTGCACGTATCAATTTTTTGTGTGACTGTTATATGATTGGTATAAAAATCTTCTCTGCACTCTGTCTGTGAGAGCTTCATTCCCTTTGACAAGTCGAAGTCTTGGGCGGCAGCAGTATTTTAACCAGAGAATTGGTGAAAGGGGGAGATACAAACAGCAGAGAAACCCTGATCTGATAACCAAGGGGGAAAACCACATCCGAATTTCTAGTCTAACCAGAGCTCAAGCCAAAAACAGGGTATCTTCACCATGCCTGGAGGTTTTATCAGAAAGGAACCCTCGAATTCCAAGAAATTGAGAGAAACTCCTGAGGTGGTAGACCTGTTTACCCGTGCAAAGTGGATGACCTTCTGCGATAAAATCCAAGGTCACGATGATGAAATAACAGAGGAGTTCCTAAGGTCCCTGCAGCCCAAATCAAAAACATTGGCAACTGTAAATTTCAGGGGATTGACCTTGAAACTCACCCCACAACTCCTTAGCCGAGCCACTGAATTGCCATTGGGGATGCCCTAGGATAAAGAGGAAAGGAAATTGGGCCAAAAAGATAAAAAGAAATTCTTTCTACCAGAAGAACAGTTTTCAGAAAATAAAAATGGGGTCCGGAGAGCTAGCTTACAACCATTTTGGAGTGAGGTCAGCCTTCAAATTATGGAATATATTACCTGTGAGGGGCGATTTAGTATTGTGTATGGGTATCACTTCCGCTTGTTAACTGAGCTCATGCATAAGATGGATTTGCCCTCAGAACAAAAATTGAGCATCCCATACTTCCTCCTGCAGTCATTGATTGAGTGTGGCACAAAACTGAAGGAGGGGACACCAGACCAGCTGGCTCATCATGGGCTTATCAAGCTCCTTGTAGAAGATGCCCTCCATACTTATACTGTCCATATCTTCTGGGAGATTTTCCGTAATATGACCAAGAATGATGATATCCAAACCCTGGCAGAAGAACTCACTTCATCCAGCAGTGAGGAGAAGGAACATATTGAGGCAGAGGAGAAACCTAAAGGTAAGGAAGCTAAGGGTCAAAAAACCCAGGAAAGACCACCACAAAAAGAGCAAGAAGAGAAACAAGAGAAAGGCCAAGCTGCCAAGCCCAAAACTGTGGGTGGAATAAAGGCACAAACACCAAGGGAGAAACAGTTGCAAACCCGGGCAGAGAAGACTGAAAGGATGCAAACAACACCTAAGGAAACCATAGCACAAGTCAAAGAAAAGGCACCCCTAGCCAAGCAAGCCAAATCAGGGAAAACTGGTTCTACAGGAAGCCAGCAGACTGTTTCTACAAGAAGCCAGAAAACTGCTTCTACAGGAAGCCAGAAAACGACCACTACAGGACTTTCTACAGGAAGTCTGGGGAAAGGGCAGCAGAAGGAGAAATTTGCCGAGATTTTAGCTAGGGAGGTAGTAGTTGTGTTGGCCACCCTAAGCACATCCCCCAAGCAGAAGGAGAAGCGAAAGAGGGAGCTTCCACTATATTTTAAGGCAAGAAGGAGCATGCAGATAAGAATTGGTAGACCCCAACCACAGTCAAAAGAGCTAATCACAATTTTAGACACCTCAGCTACACAAAAGGAGAGGTCCCCCTCAAAGGTATCCATCACCTATGAATGGGGAAGGCCGTAGACATCCACCTGGAGAGAAAGAATGAAAATGTTGGACACAAAGACCTCTCTACAGGATGCTGAGACAATTCTACAGGAAGGTGAGAATTCTCTAGGAAAAGGAGCATATGCAGTGGGAAGAAGTAAAGAGAAAAGCATGGTTTCATGACCGAGAAGAGGACATCACTTCATAAGCTTGGCATGACAGGGAGGCCACCAAGGCCATCAAAGATGTGGAGATAGATTAGTTGCTCAGAGGATGAACAACACTTTCAGTAGGGGGGTGATGATGAGCCCCAAAAATGGATAATTATATGGGCTCATTCAACCTCCTAATTCGACTTAATCCACCATTCTCATTAGTTTATTGCATGTTTTTTATTATATTATGCTAATAGAGTGAATTGGGTTAGTAATTATGCCAACAAGTCTAATGTGTGCTTTGTGTAGTCTTTTCGGTCAATTTGGAGACAAAATCAAAGATTTAAATGAGCACTTGGCAGAGAAATTCGTGGAGAGGATTTTTAGGAAGGTGTCCCCTTCATTTATGGCCCCTTACCTCGAGTTCTCCACCATCAGCTTGGAGTTCAAGGGCCACCAAATCAATTATCACAAGGGCAGCCAAGCAAGTCAAGTAGGATTGATGTTAACTACAAGTTTTGGGCAGCCGAGTCCCTAAAGTTTAGGAGGACTGTTAGGGTCCTCAATTTGTATAAATAAGAAGGCTTAGGGCCTCATTTTGGTTAGCCAGTAGATAGCCAGTAGTTAGTCATTTTGTATTCATTTTGTAGTCATTTTGTAGTTCAATTTTTAGGCAGTAGATTAGCTTTGCTTTCAGCACATTTTCAAGTTCTCCTTGTGGACAGTTTTTGGAATGTAACATTTATTTTGATCAATAAAGATGAATCCAGCTTTGCACCAGCTCTAAATCTCTCTTAGGAGGCTGTAGCTCTTGGGTTGGGCCCATCTCAAGCACCCAGTACCTCCTTTGATTACTTTCATGTTTCTTTGCTGCATTCTTAGAATAAAATCTGTTATTTAGATTTAAATATTGTTTTGTTATTTAGGTTGTTTTTGATGAGTAAAATAGCTTTTCATGCTCAGATTTAGTTGATAGGTTGTTAACAGAAAAAGCTTCAAGAAAAGGGCCATCAAACATCTATGGTTTCACCTCTCCCTCAGTGGGATCAGAGCTGTGACTAGGATGACTTTGATGCCCACAAAAACACTGATTTTGCTTTGCCATGCAATCACTAGTGTTTGATTTTCATGTGTAGAAGTTGGTTACAAGTTCAAACTTTCGTTTTCTTAGTTGCATGAGATAAAATACATGGTTTCATTTCAGGTCACACTTCTGTTCATTCTCTTTACTGGCAGCTAGCATATTAGGTCAACGTAACTAGGTCTTTGAAATTACAAGTCTTTGTTGGTTCATATTGGAAAAACGACTTGCAGAGCACCTATACCACTTCTTCATCTGCTTATTCTCCATCAGCACCATCCACTCCACCCTCTACTTAGAATCCTTGCCTCACATTTGCCATTTGCTCCCAAAACCCTATTTTTTGTGCAACATTGCTTCAGTCTTCCTTGAACAAATCCCACCATCCTTGCCACTCCTCAGCTCCATTCCCCAAGTCCTGGACCTATTCACACCCCTATTTCAGATCCATACCCATTCCTCCATCTTTTTGCCTCCATCCATGCTCCAAAATCCCATTTCTGAACATCCTGTAGAAAAATTACAGAACATCCTGTAGAAATTCCTGAACATCCTATAGAACCCCTGCAGACTTCCTGTAGAAGCTCACGAATGAGCTTTCTTGATAGCCAAACTCTGTGAAACTCTCTGGAAGGGTGTTAGGGACCCCTTAGGTCCTCTCTGAACCTTCCCGACCTCCTCCAAGCATTTCCTCTCGCCAATCCACCTCTGCACAGTCAAAAGCCAGTTAAATGCACATGCATGATAATTCTAACAACTTATTAAAAAATACAAAAATATGTTTTCTTTAGATAGTGATAACTTAGACACATGAATTTTACCTTCTTAGAAGTAATGGCATCCCTTTCAGTAGTTTGCATTCTTTCCTTTGCATCAGTAGGACTAGCTGGTAGAATTAGGGTTTGTTAGGGTTTGCATTTTCCTTTAGTTTTTCAATCTCTTTTTGTAATTAGATTAGCTTCCTTCGAGTTAGCTTTCATCCATCAATTAAAAATATTCTTCTAAGAGCTCATAGAAGTTGGCTTAAGCTCCTAGCGGGCTTGTGCCCGCTGACCAAGTGACAGCTACGGCAAGAGCTAGTACTTGTGCATATAGCACCGTCGTCCAAGTTTGTTACGAACTACTGGGTTGATAAAATTAAAGAAGGGAGTCCCAAGAGTTGCTGCATTATTGCTGTAATACTGGGGCCCGCCATTACCCTTACCTGAAAATGTGTTAAAAACTACATTAATTAAAGGAATGAAGGAACAATGGGTTGAAACACTAAATATTATGGGAAAAGGTGACATCTATCAAGAAAATTTTGTTGACATTATTGATTTGTGTATTAGGAGTTCAAGAGGGAGTACAAGGCTAAAACCAACAGAATGTGACATGCTCACAAGGGACAACAAGATCTTTGGTGGAGGAGTAACCTGCGCAGAAATCGGTAATTTACTAGAGGATTTCAAAACTGATATATTGGGGACTCTGACAACGTAGCTCGATATTATGCAAGCTAAACAGAAACAAGTAGAAGCAGAGCAAAACCTGGCAATGTTCTGCCCTGGATGCAGAAAGAAACACAGCCATAAAGAGTTCCCACTAGATGCAGTTCAAGTTTGCGCTATTTGTACAAAAGATCACTCCATAGAGAACTTCCCCTCACTCCCAGGTTTGAAAGCAGTGTACAAAGAAGCAGAAGAAGAATTAGAACCAGTGTACCTACTTAATTAGCACCGTCAATGGCAACCATGACAACCAGGTATGCCCTCCGATCCATCTTCTTCTTTCTAACCTCTGTAATATCATGCTCAACAATATAATATAGTGTGGGAAAATCATCCACCCTTCCCAAGCTGGTCACAACAACCATTTCCTTCATCGCCATGGCCAAATCAAACAAGCCAAACTAATTGGCCAAACTTTCCCTACTCTCCACCATGTTGGCAAAACAATGCATATCCAACACAATGGTCCCCTTCCACTTCACAGAGTCAAGCTTGGCAATCAAACTAGAAAAGACCAATGAATCAGCCAGCTGGAACCATCCCCTTCCTCAACCCACACTGCCAGCACCATATACACTACAACAAAATCCCCAGTCCAACTTAAGACCACAACTCCTAGCCCAACCCAACCCGAACCCTAATAATAGACTGGTTCAATATGTTCAAATAATCGAAACACCAGAACTTGAAACCGTTGTAAGGGAGTGCAAAAAACTTCAATTAAGGTCTGGGCACATAATAGAAACTGAGGGAGATAAAAATTCTCAAGTTGAAAATCTATTACCTGTAGAACAACTACTACAAGAAGAGGCTGTGGTCAGACAAAAAATTCACAACCAGGCAACCACGTCTTCTCCCCCATTCCCAGAATGACTAATCATACCACGCCCAATAGAACATCCTGACTTTGATCTCACAAAAAACATTAGGTCCCCATTAACCATAGAAGATTCCCTTGATTTTAAAGACCAAACAGAGGATGACATTATTAACAACTTCCTTAACCAATCCGAATCCAAATCCCATGTACAATGTCTAATGATAGAGGTAGCATTTGACAATGAACTAGAAGAAGTTCCCCTCAAAGACACTTATGATCAATCAATACACACTACCTCTGTTTCAAACATCAGAACTATAGAGATTGAGCCAGGAAAAACCTTGAACATTAACAAAAACCTAACTACTGAACAAGAAGAAAAGCTGGTCCAACTACTGAGAAAATATAAGGAAGCTTTTGCCTGGGATTATCCGGACATGAAGGCAATTGATCCCTAGCTGTGTACGCACCACATTTATACTGAAAAGGATGCTAGACCCATTTGCTAACCCTAACGGAGACACAACCCTCACTTGAAAGATATTATGAAAGCTGACTTACAAAAACTTTTAGATGTAAACTTTATTTATCCAATCTCCGATAGCAAGTGGGTCCCTCCACTAGTAGTGGTACCAAAGACGAATGGAAAATGGAGGATTTGTGAAGAATACAGAGAATTGAACAAAAAAACTCAAAAAGATCACTTTCCCCTTCCATTCATTGATCAGGTATTAGATTCATTAGCAGGAAAGAAATTATTTTCTTTCCTAGATGGCTTCAGTGGGTACAATCAGATTCAGGTTGCCCCTGAAGACCAAGATAAAACTACTTTTACTTGTCCTTGGGGAACATTTGCCTACAAAGTCCTACCCTTTGGCCTATGCAATGCGCTTGCCACATTTCAGAGGGCCATCTTTAGCATCTTTTCAGATTTAATAAATGAAGGGCTCGAAGTATATATGGATGATTTCACACCGTATGGAGATGATTTTGAGCCAGCACTAGAAACATTGGAAAAGGTGTTGCAACGATGTATTGCCACTAGGCTCTGCTTGAGCCATGAAAAGTGCCATATGATGATGATCGAGGGACTCATCCTAGGTCATTATATCTCAGTAGCCGGAATACAAGTAGATTCAACCAAAATTCAAATAATTCTGTTAATACCTACTCCTACCACACAGACAGAGTTACACAGTTTTCTAGGATTTTCTGGTTATTATAGGAGATTCATAGAGCATTTTTCTCAAATAGATGCACCTCTATATGCACTAATAGGGGATGTTGATTTTATTTGGACAGATAAATGCGACCATGCTTTTGAGGATCTGAAAAAGCTTTTGTTACTAGCCCCAGTGCTCAGAGGCCCAAATTGGGTTCTACCATTTCAAATTTCATATGATGCTTCAGACATAGCTATTGGAGAAGTCCTTGGACAGGAAGAAGATAAAAAGCCATATGCAATTTATATATTAGCAAGAATTTATCTCCTACTAAACTAAACTATACCGTAACTGAAAAAGAGTTTTTAGCTGTAATACATGCTGTAAATAAATTTAGGCATTACATCACTGGATTGTTGTTTTATATATAGATCACTCTGCCATAAAATACTTAGCAAATAAACCTGTTACAAATGGTAGAGTAACAAGATGGTTGATTTTCTTGTAGGAATTTGACATCACAATAAAAGATCGACCTAGGAAAGAGAATCATGTAGTTGATCTTCTCTCACGAATGTCGAAGTTAGCGGGACGCAGCAGCAGTCGAAGATCAATTTCCAGATGAACATTTGTTTGCTGTTACTATCAAGACACCCTGGTATGCTGATGTTGCAAATTATTTAGCGGTAGGTAAATTAACAAAGCATATAACCCCCAATGAATGAAAATAGATTGTGCAACGAAGTACCCAATTTTCTTTGATTGGGGGCTACTTATTTCATACAGGGGAAGATATGCACATTAGAAGATGCGTCTGCAAAGACGAAATATTTGACATTCTGAAAGCTTTTCATGATGGACCATGTGGCAGACATTTTGCAGATCACAAGATTGGTCACAAGGTTTTGCAAATAGGCTATTACTGGCCCACAATCTTTAAAGACACTAAGGAATTTGTTCAAGCCTATGATAGTTGCCAAAGAGCAGGACGCCCTAGACAGTCCGACGAACTGCCTTTAAACCCACAGTTAGTAATCGAACCATTTGAGCGTTGGGTGCTCGATTTTGTTGGTCCGATCAACCCATCATCAAATCATAAAACATATATTCTAGTAGCAACAGAGTATGTTACCAAATGAGTTGAAGCAGAGGCACTTCCAAGAGCTACAGAGGATTCTGTAATACATTTCCTTTTCCAAATATTTGTGCGTTATGGCCTCCTGAGGGACATAATCACAGATGGAGGACCACAGTTTGTAGGTAATAAAATCGCTGCAACATTAAAAAATTATCACATTCAACATAAAATTACCACTTTGTATCACCCACAAGCAAATGGCTAAGTACAGAGCATGAATAAGGTGATAGAGGAAATACTTACAAAAACAGTTGCATCGCACAGACGCGACTGGGCTTCAAGATTGTTCAAAGCCTTGTGAGCATACCGAACAACGTGGAGAAATACCACCGCCATTCACCATATCAGCTAGTGTTTGGAAAAGAACCCATCTTTCCAATAGAGTTCAAAATACAAACATTAAGAATAGCACAGGAGATCAGTCTGAATTTAAATGAGCTCCAGACTAACAGATTACAACAAATTAACAAGCTAGATGAAATGAGGCTCTCGGCTTTTCAACACACTACATTAATTCAACAACAGAGAGAAAAATGGCACAATGCCCTGATCAAAATGAAAATATTCCACGAAGGAGATTGGGCACTCCTATATGATGCTAGGTTTCAGGATTTTCTGAGAAAACTCCAGACTCAATGGCTTGGACCATATGAAATACAGAAAGTGCATGACAATGGCACCATTACTTTAGCTACTATTGACGGATCTAGACATGCCTTTAAATCAAATGGTCACCGAATGCGACTGTACCATAAATCGCTTACTCGGGAATCCTTTTACCAGCAGCTACGGGAAGATTCTGATATGCAAATTCTTGCTGAGGAAAATAATCCTTCCTCAGCATTGGTTCACTAAATAATCCCATTGTTCTCAAAATTTGTACATAAGTTTTTCTTTTCTGCTTGTATAAACTACTTCTTGTACAGACTTTTACGTTTCTGCATTTTTTGTTTTTTGTTGTTCCTTTCCAAAGGAACAACATTTCCGCATCTTTGTTGTTCCTTTCCGAAGGAACAACACTTTTGCATTTTTGTTGTTCCTTTTCGAAGGAATATCACTTTCGCATTTATGCTGTTCTTTTCTGAAGGAACAACACTTTCACATTTTTGTTGTTCCTTTTCGAAGGAACAATGCCTTCGCATTTTTGCTGTTCCTTTATGAAGGAATAACACTTTCACATTTTTGTTGTTCCTTTCCAAAGGAACAACATTTCTACATTTCTGTTGTTCCTTTTCGAAGGAAAAACACTTCTGCATTTTTGTTGTTCCTTTCTAAAGGAACAACACTTTCACATTTTTGTTGTTTCTTTCCAAAGGGATAGCACTTTCGCATTTTGTTGTTCCTTTTCAAAGGAACAACATTTCCGCTAGATTGCATTTTTGTTGTTCCTCATAAAGGAACAACACTTCTGCCCAATTGCTTTTTCTGTTCCTCTTGGACGAATGCACTTCCACCAAATTGTTTTTTCGTTCCTTTTAAAGGAACAACCATGCTTCGCATTTTTCTTTATGCCATTCTTTCCGAAGGAACAACAGTTTCAATTTCAGATGATCCGTATTTTCGAAGGATCCGTATTTTATTTCACGCTTGCTTTATTTGCTGTTCTGTTTAAGGAACAACTGCCGTGCCTCTAAAGGAACAACAGTTTCGAGTGTATTTTTTTCTTTTGTTTGCTGTTCCTCTTAAAGGAACCACGATTTTCCATGCATATATTCTTTTCGCTGTCCCTCTTAAGGAACAACACTTTTTGAGTGCAATTTTTTGTGTGTGTGTTTCTTAAAGAACATAATTTAGAGGATTTTTGTGAATGATGGTTCACTGTTCATGATCCCTTTAAGGCATAGTTATACATTCATGCAAGAACACAAAAACTAGAGAATATTGAAATCAACAAACCAAAGAAAAATCGTTATCTTTAGAGAAATTGCTTTGTATCGATAAGAAAAAAGAGGAAAGGACACAATTGCTGTCTTTATTTTCACTAAAACTAATTTGATTGATTATTTTTATCATGTTTGTTCTTCCTTAATCTTCATAATTCTCTTTGATCATTGTTATTTAATAAGAATAAGGGCATATTTTTCCTCTATTGAGATGTTCAGACTTCTTCCACCATCCCTACTCTTAAGGAGTGTTGAGCCATCCTCTGTATATAAATAAGAAAATGCTATATAAAAGAAAAGAAAAAAGAAAGAAAGGGAGAAAAATATATATCTATATGATTACTAACATCATTTTTCAAATGAAGGATAGGGGGTCTCATCAAGAGCCAGCCTACCATGATCATAAGGAAGCAGTGAAGTAGCATTCCCACTATGGCCACCACACCAGGGATATGATCTAAGAGGCATATTAGAAAAATAAAAAAGTCCTTGGAACAGGAGGTCTCATCACGAGCCGACCTGCCCACCTTTCACTCCTTCCTGGTGAATGGCATTGTGATTCATTTGGTTACCAAGCCAGCACAATGGCCTCCATTCTGACATCACATAACACTTTCCTAGGTATACATAAAGGATTATGGTTACAAGGGTGAAACAAGCAACTTTGTTAAGGTTATGAACACCTATGGGCAACAGAGATCTGCTGATGGTATTGAAGTCATACTTTTCATATACCAATAGTCATTATAAACCCTTTTCTTATATCTTTATCTTGATTTCAAATGAGATTATGTTATATAATCCTTTTGAACCTCTTACACATGAAATATCGGTTATAATTCAATCATAATGGTTAAAGTGGATAATGATCGCATATGCATTTTTACTTATGTCAGCTGTCCTCTCCCCTATTTTTCGAATAATTTCATAGCATTTCTATATCTAGTTGCGATTTTCATCATAAGCCTCGATTTCAGTAATTCACTACTTTTGCAATCACGCCATGAATATGTATGTCGTTCATTTTTTTACTGTACGGTTGTTGTCCAGTATGTCGCTCCTCCATTTGCCAGTCAAGGACGACCTATAACATTTCAGGGGGGCGTGAGTGATCTCCAAAATACACTGGCAGATGTGTCAATTTCTTATTTGGAGGTACTACGACTCCATCAGATCTCGGAAATAGCAAGTTTAACGATATTAACATTTTCTAATATGCACAACTTGTTGTTCCATTGTCATTTCTTTGTCTGTTTTTGCTCTGTAAAAATTAGCAGTGTGCTAAGCTTGAACAAAATGGGTGGCAGAGCAATACGTAGCGAACCACAAGTGATAATAATTTCCAATGCTGCACGAGAAATTCTGGAAAGAGCAGGATGGATCAATTACCTTACATAGCTACAACAGTCCCATTAAATTGTGGCCATTGAATTTCTGCAGAATTTTCAGGAAGATTATTCCATGGTGAGGGGAAGGCGAATAACGGTAACAGAGGCAGTGATTGCCGAAATATCTGGACTATCGATGGTCGGACTAGTATGGACCAAGAAAAAAATAAGACTTTGAGACGCCATAGCCATCTTCCAGGATGAAGGATAGAACCTTACCATCAAAGGAAAAGGAGTCATGCCTACAACCTTGGGAGAACCATGGGTAGAATTAGCCAGAATAGTGCAAAGCTACATCACATGCAATGGGAGAAAGGATGTGGTAAAACCACGCCATCTCAAATTATTAGCAGTATTAAGACATAAATGTGCTGTAAATTTTCCTGCATATTTAATTTCTTTATTGCATGACGCCACTGGGAGTATAAGGAAATCACGTCATACAAAAATGGTAGTAAGTCATCATGGTTTAATTCGATTAATAGTCAATCATAGTCTTGCTCAGCAGTAGTCTAGTTGGGAAGAATTTGTATTTTCAATAGATGGGGGATTGGTATTATCAGCCCCGAAAAGAAAAAGAATCACCAGCACATCAACTAGACCAAAAAAATGTAGACAGCTTAGATCGAGGAAAAGCAGGGGAATATTGGGAAATCTCCAAGATAACAGTAGCCAACCCTTAGAAATATTTGACTTCAAGGATGAGCAACCCCCACAACTCGAAGGAGGGGAAATTGTGGAAAAAGAATGGGAAGAAGAAATGGAAGAAGAATTGGAGGAAGAAACAGAGCGCTCTGGTGCAAGTCCACTACAAAGTCCATTGCAAGAATATGAATTGGCCCAAATTTTGGCCAATATGGGTGAGTATATTCAACCACAGAGCCCACTCAACCTCAATATTGAGGTAGCACAATCACAGGAATGCTCTGATCACAAGAGTGCATTTGAGGAGATGAATTATGAGGAAGAAGAAGAAGGGAAATTACCAGAACACTCTGCTCACAACAAGAGTGCATCTGAGGAGATGAATAACGAAGAAGAAGTAGAAGCAGAAGCCACCCGGGAAATAGCAGATCAAAATAGGGTTACCTCCCCCGAGAAACCTAATCAGGAGGATGAGAACACTGAAGAAGTGTTCCAAACATAAAATATGGAAATAAGCTAGGGCGAGGGTATAATCCCTGAAGAACAAAGCCCAGGTCCAAGAAAAGAAACAATTGTTCCTTCGAAGAAGAAGACAAATGAAATCAAGAGGCTAAGAAAGGAAAAAAAAAGGCTACTAAATGTAATAAAACAACTCATACAGTAGATAAGGCCCCTGAAAAATGGGGAAAATCTCAAAAAGAACCACAAGAATAAGAAATGAAGCCACCCGAACGAAACCCCATAAAATAAAGGCCATAGGGACTCAACCGGAGCCCATATCCATTCAGGACAGCAAGGAACAACATGCGGCTGTTACAGATGCAACGACCCAAATAGAAGATACACCAGTCTATAATAAGGATGTCCAAATAGAGGCACTATCCTCTAGCGTCATGACTAACCAAACAAAAGGGACACAGACTGTAGGAACCAGATGTCAAAATAAGAAGATCCAAGTAGATCTTCAGCCCAAAAGTGTTTTGACGGACAATGATACTAGGATAGTAAAACTCCAAGAGGATCTAGTGTAGGTTTAGCAGACTATAGGAAAACTCATAGAAGAGACCATTCCTCTGGAGAAATACCAAAAGTTACAGCAATAGTTTAAGAACATCAATGCATCAGAGAGTGAGGCCTTTGATAAATGTTGGAAGGTAGACGAAAAAGTTGAAAAGGTAGCAAATAAGCTAAACTCAGTCATAAGCTGAATGGATACCCTCTGTTCTCTATATACTGATATTATAGCCTGTAGGGCACCTGCCAAAAATTATTCTTTGTTTTTGTTAGAAAGGTATTTACAGTTAAAAATTAAGGCTGTCAAGGCAAGGGTACCTATAAAGTTAAAAACTATTGATGATTTCATAAACTGTTGTAAAAATTATGGAGTGAAAGTCCAACAATTGCTATGTGAATTTTATTTACATAATTTTGTGTTGGAGGAGGAAATGGAAAAGAATCCCAGTCCTTTTGTGGGTGATATCCAATTTCAAGCATTCATTTCATTTGTTGTTAACTAGTTAAAATGGCTCAAGGCCCATAACACCTTTCAAAGACAAGAAAATGGGTTAGACCTTTGGGTAAGGGGTGAATCGGAAAAGCCATTACAGCTGTGGGATAAGCATAGAAGCTTAATGAGAAAGAAGGGTGTGATCCAGACATTGGGACCCATTCATAAAACAGTTGTCCAACAAGGGGTAGAATACTTCTTATCCATCAAAGACCCTACCATAGCAGCTGCTAAACTCCGATGGAAGACTTCCAATCAAAATATCCAGGATATAGAACCCTTCAATTATAAAAAAATTTAAATTAGCTGTCGATCACCTGGTTACCTATAGTAACCTCATCTTGAGAGAAGGTCCACTTTGGCTAGGTTGTAGATTTCGAAGCCCCATTATCTAGTATCCTGCAGCAGGATATAAGGCTATATACGGATTGCCTAAGGGGTAGACAAGAGCCATTTTTGAAGTTTTAGCTGCAAATCATGGTTTTAGACCACTTCATGAAAATCCATCTCTAGCCTATTCCCTAATTGCCTTGCATGTAAATTACATGGTTTTCATGAGGACATGAAAAAGGGTAAGCAGGAGGGTGTGTTGAGCGATGGAAAAGGTATGCATTTGCCATTTCTTTCTTTATATTTTCCTTTGGGTCATAACTCCTTTACATTCTAAAATGGTAATATGTTAAAGAATTATGATAGACTTAAGGAGATTTGTGATTAATATAAAGCTAATTATTGTCTTTTTCTATACAGAAAGTGAAGGGAATAGAAAATCACTATTCGAAAGGTAAAGACGAAAGCAAGGCAACTGTTGCTCCTCTGTTAGGAAACTGTGTCCAGACAAGAAGAACGAGACTGGAGCACGTAGCTCGGGAAAAGACGGAGAAAACAGAGTGGCTACGCAAGAGGATAAGAAGACAACTGAAGATGGAAGATTAAGCGAAGCCCTCAGGATCTTTTGATCTTGAGGGATCACTACTTTAAAACTAATCTATAACCTTGATGTATCCGCTTGCCCATTATAAATGGGGCAGTGATTGTAAGACAAAAGGAGGATTGATTTTTCAGAATTATTGTTGTAATTTCAACTTTGATCATCGACTCTCTTTGAGGAGTGATGGCTGTAACTCTGCCATATATGATTAATATATAACTCACTTGCTGTTCCATTATTTGATCCTAGAGTAAACGCAACAGTGCTTCCCTAGTGGCTAAGGGCTCGGCCCTGGTGGATCCACTTGCTTCTTGTATCACTATTTTATAATTACAGTCATGTGTGGTTTGATTTCCTTTGCATTTCCTTAATTCACTTTATTCGGTAATCTTCTGTTTTTGAACATCTCGCTGAATTACTCTGTTACATCAAGATCGTAATTAGACTACGTTGATAACATGATTGTTATTCATAACTCCATGTTGTGCTGTTCCTTTTGAAACAATACTGTGTTGTCTAGTCTAGATTTTGTTGTTCACTCACAACTGCAACTGCTGTTCATTTAATTATTGTTCAATTATAATCATGATTGTCGTTCTTTTATACCTGCAATTAAAGTTCACTCTACCAGAATAAGATTACTGATTCTGTTACTTTATAGTCGCTGTGTGTTTACGCTTAATGAGATTTGTTGTTCCTTTATTATCTGAAGATTGTTGTTCAGTTCATTTCGGTTAAAGATTGTTGTTCGGTTCATTTGGGTAAAGAGTGTTGTTCGATTCATTTTTGTAGATTAAGCTTTGCTGTTCAATCTTTTCAATAGACTTAGTTGTTGTTCCTTTTCTGCAAGGATTTGCTTTCACCTTTTAATTGATAGTGCATCAAGTGTGTTTTAGTAAGCATTTCCAATCGAATTGTTATTATTTTCTTTAGTGTGGATTGAAAGATCTACAACTGTAAATAACATTGACTATCGTTGTCTAAGTTCTCAGATTGGAGGTGTTGTTTATGATTGATTTCATTTATATCAATTGACAGAGGAAAGAGTTATCACTACTGCATCCTTGACTGATAAATTGCTATAGTTTTTTGAATGAATGATTTAAGTTTCAGATCATTAAGGTTTCTTTTGATTACAAATAGATTCTATTTCCAACATCTGTTTACTCTTGTATTTAGCACTATATTGCAAACTAGAAAACATTACTCTTGAATCAAGTGACCGCCTCAAACTGAGTACACTCTTGAGATAAATAATCGTACTTGGATTGATAATTAATGTAGGGTAAATAGGGGTTAAAAAAAGACACCTTTTATCACTCAACAATTGGTCCATTGGGAAATGACGCTCCTGGGGTCAAATCGATGGAGTGCTTAACCTGACAGTGTTGAGGCACCCTTGTGGGGGAGGGGAATATGTCCTCGTACTCCTCCACGACCTTGTCCATCTGTTGTTTTTGTGTGGAGGGGCCCTGTCTAGAGGTCATGGCCACCGTCTTCTTCTTTCCTTAAGGGTGTATCATTAGGAAAACAAATTTCCCAGTTTTGGAAATGAGCTTACTGCATTGTTTTGCAGTAACCAAAGAGATTATAGGTGGTGCTACCTTAGATATACTATACAAGTTATTTCCCAAAGTAACAATAACAGTGTGAGGCCTTGACTCATACACAACATTTTTCTTCCACAAGTATGGTTGGCCTAACAATACATCACAAACATCAAGGGGAGCAACGTCACATAATACCTCATCCGTGAAGGTCTTGATACTATTTGGAAGATGAAATTGCTAGCTCACGTGAAGATCCTATCCTTAGTGAAACCACCCAATGATGTACAATTTTGGGTGTGTTTTGGTCGGTAAGCCCAGCTGCTTCACAACCTCTACTGAAATGAGGTTCTTTTGGCTCCCGCTGTCAATAATGAGCTGTAGAGGGGAACCCTTTACCCACATCTGGGAGCGGAAGAGGTGCTCTCCTCCTCTGGATCTTTAGGTTCCTCCTTCTGGATCTTCATGGTGGCAACAGTGGCGTTGGGCTCCACATTGATAATTTGTTTCCTTTGTCATTCCCCTTGTCAGGTTCTGACTCAGAGTTAGAACATGCATCTGATTCCGAAGCCTTCATCTCGACCACCAGTGACTTCTTGGACCGACACTCACTTGTGTCATTAGTGGAGCTTTTATGGAACTCACGCCACTTTCTGTTGTCCTTCTTCAGCTTCACGATGTTGTTCTTTTCTTGTGGCTTTGGTGGGTTATCCTGGGTTGCCTCGCCTTGGATTTTTCCTTTGTTCTACAGTTTGGGGCACCTTTCCCTTGCTTCAAATTCACAGATCCAAAGTCTCTCTTCTTCTATTTAAACTTATGCTCGTTCTTGACAACATATTAGTATGTCATGCTCAGCGAGGAGATGTCCAAGAACTTCATCTCATCCTGGATGTACCTGTGTAGGCAGGTACGATACTTGAGTACCAAATGTTTTTTATAATACTTGATACCCACATTCGTGCGAAGGGTATGAGAAACATTGGTAAATTCTGACACATCTTGGTCCCTTCCTTGCTGCAGCGTTGTCCACTTTATGTATTTATCCTCATAGCTCCCGATAGGGTAGTACTGCTCCTTGATGGCATCCCAGAATGAATTCCAAGTGGGTGCAGCTAAAAATAATGAGGTCTTACTTTCATCCTTCTTCTCATAGTATGTTTCCCACCAGTCCTTGACGTGGGGGGAGGCTTTGAGAAGAGAAAAAGTAATATTTGCTTGGTTGGAAAAATCATGCACATAAAAATATACTTCTAGAATATTGAACCATATATCTACAATGTTTGCATCTATTTTGCCCTAAAATATGGGAATGTAAAATTTTACTTGTACCTTAAAAGGAGTGGAGTCTCCAGAGTGGCTTCTGGATGTGGATGCACCATTGGTGGGCAACCATTGAAGGATCTAGGAAAATTTATCCATCATCGCTTTCTTTTGTTTCTCGAGGGCCTCCTCAAGCAATATTTTGATAGGATATCCTACCCCCTCATCTTTATTTTCTTCCCCCATGTGCAGCCATCAGGGTTTGTGAGGCTGATCTTGCAAAGGTTCAACCAGATTGAGCCTTAACTCCTTATATCCCGACCTTGTTGGGGACATGCAAAGAAAAACAGAGAAAGAGAAAACCATTCTGATACCACTTATCTAGATTTAAAAAAGAACACAACACATTACAGATATAACAATAATACAAAGATTCATTAGAAATAACACTTCATTTCATTAATATCAAATACTTAAATATGCTTAAAACTGAATGGAAATAAGACTAGCTCGGGCAATGATAGCTTATCTCTGAGAAGATATGTGGTGGCTACATGCCTCTGAACTATGTTACAATGAGGCTCAAAGGCCTATTGATTATTGAGAAACAATGGAAAACCCTAAACACCCAAAAACCTAACCCTAGGAGATGAAGCGCCAAACTATGGGCCTCGTTTGGGTAAATTGGTTCATCAACTTCCTGGGGTTGTAACTTTGGCATACGATCTTTGTTTGATGTGCACAAAACCTTTTTAGAAAGATATATCTGAGGATCACAACTTTTGAATGAACAACGTAGATTGAACACCCATTTTGGTCTTGGTTTTACCAAAAAACATGTCGTTTAGGGCCTCAAAACAACTCCGGAAGTTCAAGACTCAAAAAATTGCCAAAAATAGTAAATTGTGCTACAAATAAGGAAACTGAAAAACTGAAAGAAAAAATGGTGGGGGTTCAATTGGAATAGGTGGGTGGCCACCAATATCCACCTGGATCAATCCACCTTATATTATGCAAGTAATTCCTCATGTGCCATTT
>APFE030619471.1:9046-46208 GCA_000404065.3 Pinus taeda
TAACCACCTTATTTATTACTATGGCCCATCCCATTATTACATTATTACCTTGGGTACCTCCCTTTGTACCCCATATTACCCCCCTAGGTATATAACACCAAGGCAGGTTGAGTTTGGCCTTCACAGAATATTCACCATCAAGTTCCAGGAGAGGAGGATACAGTCTATGCACGATAGGCAGTCTATCATAGTCAAAGTGGCACAGCATCAGCTTGGTGGCACCCTTCTAAGACTGGCATGGGATCTGGGCATCACAAGATTTTGCAATTCAGCTACCCTTAGGGGTGATCTGGTTCCTACAAGGGGAGATCATTTAGATCTTCGATTGGGTTTTAGTGGTTTGCTATTGGCATGGGGGACTTCACAAGCATGGCAGGATGATCAGGAGGAGGAGGAGCTCATGTGGGCAAGAATTCATCTCCATAGGGGTTGGATAGTATCTTCAGAAGCCTACTCCTGAAGCACATGAGATTGACTACTCAGTAAGGCAATTTCACGACGAGTTTCTCAGGATTTTATATTATCGTATGCCGAGGGCTTTTGGGACTTATACCTGGTTGGACAATGGGTGGAGCAAGGGGTGTTTCGCGTTGATCAAGACAGCTTGGGATCTTGATATCGAGAGACTCCTTTATGACAGGAATCAAGATAGTGCATGAGACAGGGATGACTCAGTGGCGTTTGGGGCCCTGGTATTGTTTGCAATGACCATTTGGGCTAATAGATAGTGGGGGGCGCTTGTTTAGGACAAGCAATTTTTGGCGGGGAGGACTGTCATGTCCCCAATTTGTGTGAGTGCGAAATTCATTATGGGGTTTTGCTAATTTTGGAGATATTAAAAAAACGAGAAAATATTATTTTGTGGGAGAAAAGCGGAAATTGTTATTTTATTGGAATGGCGGCAAATTATTATTTTATTCAAATGGGGAGGCAAAAAGTGGAAAATAGACCCCACCAATAAAATAATGAGGAAAAAGGGAGGATCTAGAAGCTAGAGGGAGGTTCCATGAAGAATTATAAAAGGAGAAGGAACTCAATTGGAAATCATTCTATCTTATCATGTATATTTGACATCTAAACTTGAGTTCTCTTGAGTTGTTCAGCCAAGACAACCAGTATTGCTTAGCACATGGGAATTCCAGGAGAAAATTCCACCTCTATCTTCGAAGAACTCCATATATCTCCCTAGTGAAGCTTTAGGAGAGTCTATTTCAGAACTTCCACTGGAGTTTATTGTAGAAAATTCACACAGAAATTTGTTATTTCTAGCGCAGAAGACAAACCCCAGAGGTTATTTGGAGTAGCATCTTTCTATTACACCTTTCGAGTATTTGCAAGAGATTTTCTACTGGTTAGAGGAGGTTGGCACCATTTTTTAGAGTTGTCCCTGTATCTTTTTGTTGGGCCGGATTTTCTCTTATAGAGCTTGCGCAGTGGTTGGAGAACAGAGTTTTTGTTGGTATTTGGTGTTGGTATTTGCCGGGAGTTTTTAATTGGGAGTGATAGCTATTTTCCAGAGGATATTTGTGTACAATCTCTCTGCCATTTGCCGGAGAGTTTTATGATTTCTCAAAAATTCCTCTCTAGTTGGGCGCAAAACTATGTAGCACAAAATTTGCTCTATTCTGGGCATTTTGGGTCAGTTGAAATTAGCCCAAATGATTTTTGGGTTTTGTTGGTTTGGGTGTGAGGAGTCTATAGCTAACTTTATAGAATTTTTTAGGCAATATTGGGGCCAGAATCGTGCATTCTTATTGTAGGGCATATTGTTAGCAATGTTTTAAGACTCCAACTCGAACTCCGACTCGGCCGAGGGTCGACTTCGACTCAGTATCGACTCGGCCAGCTCGATTTCAATGACTTGGTCATTGTAAAAATACATTAAATATTTATTTTTTTAAACTTTTAATATATAATTATAATTTTAAATATTTTCATTCATGTTTCCAAACACACAACAAACAAACAAAAAAAAACATAATTTAAATATTTTCATTCATGTTTCCAAACACACAACATTATAATATAGATGGAAGACAACATATGATCAAAGTAAGCTCATGAATATATCCATTATATCAAAATGGCACCTAGTGCACTGTCCAATGGCAATACATACATGATCAAAGATTCAAAAAAAAAACACATAACCAAGGAGGCTAGAAATGGACTCTACAACAAAAGTAAACTGTGACCAGTGGTCCAAAACTACTGACTAGTAGCTACTGCTAGAGGAGCCAAGATCATGTCGATCAATCTCTGGATCATCATCAGAGTCAGACAGGGGGCCCCATGGCTCCTCCTCCTCATCATCATCATTTCCAACTGCAACTGTAGAAGTGGTACCACTAGTAGGCTGTGCAACTGCAGCAGATGCAAGCTGAGATAGAGAAAATATGCGGCTGCGCTTCTGTCGTGGCTGAGCAGAGGAAGCGCCTGCAACTGGAGTCCTTGCTCGCTGTGAGACTAAGGCTGGTAGTACAGGTGGATCAGGATCTACATTCAACTGAACATCATGTTTGAGTGATGCCTCCATATCTAAATCTAAATCAAGATCCTCATCAGTATCAAACTCTGTTGGTTGACTCTCCACTAACCAATTGTTGGATCAATGTCTTCCAACACAATGGGATCTGAATCAGGTCTTTTGTTCAGCAATTGGTTTCGTCTGAGCTGGAGGTTGTATTGGACATAGACTAGATCATTTAACCGTTTTTTATCCAAACGGTTTCTCTTCTTTGTGTGAATCCTCTCAAAGACAGACCAATTGCGCTCACACCCAGTAGCACTGCAAGTTTGACTCAAAATACGAATTGCAAACTTCTACAATTCAGGACAATGGCCACCAAAAGCCTCCCACCATTGTGCTACAAAAACATAGGAGTGTAATGAGTTAGCCAACAAAATTACAAATTATATCCAACTTCCAAAGTATAAATGATTTAACAAAATAAGTATTAAGAATTTGAAAATTGAAATTTTTGTTTACTTGGCTCATTTGCTTCTCTTGCAACCTTTGCTAGGTTTTTCCCAAAGGTACCAGAGGCATTGTTGAAGGTCGTGACTTGTCGGTGTATCTCCAGCTGATCAGACTCCAATGGGATCATGCGATCAATGCAGTCAATCAGTCCATCTCTGACCTCCCCCCTCAAAGCTCCTGACTCCTTAGCTTTATAATGATACCGTGGGTTCAAAAAATACCCAGCTGCATGTATAGGGCAATGGAGTTGATTGTTCCATCTTTCATCAATGATTGCCCAAATGGGCCCATACTTAGCCACTCCATTCTTGTATGCCTTCTTTATTTGCTCCTTTGCTTGATCCCTAGCCTTATAAATGAAGCCCATAGCCAACCCTTCCCCGTCCACCAACCGCAACACCTTAACCAGTGGCTCAGCAAGCTTCACAATCTCTGCTGCCCTTCTCCAAAAAGTTTCTTCATGAACTTTCTTTTTCAATTTTTTGCCTTCCAGTTTGTGAGACCAATTGCTTTGATTCCATTCATCACTGGAAAACATCTTTTGCAAGTTTCTATTTTGGGAAAGCATAGATTGCAATGTCAAAAAATGAGTAGCAAATCTAGTGATGGCAGGCCTAATAATATCCCTGCCCACAGTGTGTTTCCTCATGAGGCTCAAAATCCATGAATGATTGTAGATAAATTTTGTTATGCTTTTGGCATGATCTACAGTGTTTTTGACCCAATCTAATTTTGCAATATCCTCAAGCATGAGGTCTATGCAATGTGCAGCACATGGGGTCCAAAAGATGTTCTTGTGTTTTTCCTCTAACAGTTTACCAGCAAGAACATAGTTAGAGGCATTGTTTGTGATGACTTGAACAACATTAGCCACCCCCACCTCCTCAACAACCTGATCCAATAGCTGAAACAACAATTGCCCATCTTTTACCTTATCAGATGCATCAACTGATTTTAAAAACATGGTTCTCCATGGGCAGATGATAAGAAAGTTTATGATGGTATAGTTTCTTTGATCAGTCCATCCATCTGACATGATGGTACATCCTGTTCCTGCCCATGAGTCCTTGAAATCTTTCAAATACTCATTAATGGAGGCAATGTCTTTTTGCAAATGATACCCCCTTAGCTCGTGCATAGTAGGGCCTTTGAAGCCTTTTCCAACAGCATGTATAGCATCAAACATAGGCTCATAATATGGTGAACGGGAAGCATTGAAGGGGATATCAACATCATACCACCATCTAGCTATGTAATCACAAGCAGTCTCCCTCAATTCTTCTTCCAATGGTCATCTAAAGTGGGCTGCATTTGACTTTTACTAGCTTGAGGACCATGTGCATCTGATGGAGAGGAGGGAGTGAAATAACTTTTGATAGTCATATCACCCTTTTTCATTCTACTCTTTCCCTTATCTTGAATAGAACCAAAAGAGGGAGGAACATATCGGAAAGGGTTAGATGCGTCAGTATGAGGGATAGAGGAAGAACCCTCAAAATCATAATGGGGGTTGGTAGCCATCATTTTTTGTATCTCCCTCTTCCTCCCAATTTCAGTCTCTAACTCTTTTTGCTTAGCTTTATCTTCTTTAAACTTCTCAAAGCTAGCTAACAGTTCCTTCCTAATCTCCCCAATTTCTGGTGAGGTACATGGAGTAATTTGGCCTCTAATCCCCGCCAAGTGTTGTTTCAGCCTATTAATGCCCCTAGGATCTTCCTTAATTTTCCTTTGGCAAAATTTGCAATGCATTTGACTATCAACCATTTAAACATATGTCCAAGCAGGATCTCTCACTCTAGGTGCCATTTTTTGACTAGGAAATGAAAGCAAACAATCTGAAAATGAAAAGAAAAACATTGATTCAATGTTCATTTCTTTCACAAAAAACACTCTTTAGGATTTCTAGATATGCACCTTAAATTTAATAAGCAAAAACAGATTTGTACAAGTGAAAAAAAATACCTCCAGGCACAAAATGCCTCCTCAAGCTTGCTCCAAGAAATCAACTCCTCAATGCTGCTCCAAATGGCTGCCCAAGAAGCTCCTCACTCCAGCTACGATGCTTGCCCAAGACCCCTCACTGCTGCTCCAAAAACAAACTCAACAACTATTCATAAACTCTCACTGAAGTTCTCACTCAAATGCATGAGATGGCTGTGAGAGAATGAGAGTATTTGAGTGGGTTAAATAGGGTTTGGGAGAGGGGAATGGACCCCAAATAGCACTTAACCAATTTTTAAAACAACTTGGAGTCCCCAACACTCATCAAAATGTTAAAAAAAAAAAATGCTGATTTTTGGGTTTATTGGCCGCAATGAATGACCCGGCCGAGTAGTTGCGGATTCGGCCGAGTCGGCCGAGTTATGACTGACTCGGCCGAGTTATGCTATAACTCGGCTGGGTCAGTCATAACTCGGCCGACTGAGTCGTTTTTTCTGCCGGTTGCAAATTTTTTTACCCGCTCGGACCAACTCGGCCGAGTCGGTTCCGAGCCGGCCGGATCTTAAAACCATGGTATAAACTGGGGTTAGACTCTGAGAGGTGTGTAAGCTTAGATATGCGCATAATACTAGAGGACAAAATTCATCACCAAATGGAGAAAAGCTATTACTGCAAGACAAAACTTTAGGATAATATTTAAAATAGATGATGAGCGTAGATAATTTCTTAAGTTTTAGACCAATGTGCTCGTCATATTTTTAGGTATTTTGAAAATATTTTCTGGTCGGAAACAGAGGGGAAGGGGGTGTTTCCTGCTGAGCTTCATGACACACATAAATGAACTTATTCAATTGGATGTTTCCTGCTGAGCTTCATGACACACATAAATGAGCTTATTCAATTGGACGCTATATTTTGAGCTTGTTTGATGGTTTTTATGAGGTTAGACCTAGAATGTGGGTTCAGGTAATATAATGAATGTGACATCCTTACATTAGTGACAAGTTTGCATATCATTATTGAGTGGTGAATTGGTAGTGGAAACTGGGTTAAAGGTGTTGAAGGCTTAGGTATGTGCTTAAGACTGCATTTCTAATCATGGTTTTGGCTTTGGTAGGTTTTATAAAGCAGGTGGCCATGCATAAATGATCCCTCTATCATTCTCTCGTTATTCTCATATAAATATTTATTTCTTTACCTCTGTCATATTAAGCTGAGTGATCTTATGTCATTGTTAATGTTACAAATGTCACATGCTTATGTAAGTGACAAGTTTGCATATTAGTATTGAGTGATGAACTGGCTCAGTGGTAGTGGAAACTGGGGGTAAAGGTGTTTAATCTGAGTAATCTTATATGTCATTGTTATATTCTGCTAGATATTCTATGGATTTGGTGCATGCACTTTTATAGTGCATGTTATGTTCATTATTTAGCATAATATGTGTTAATCCCTGGGTCATAGTCACTGGCTACCTTATAAAAGAACAATTGATGTAAATAATATAGAGTCCTGGGTCATGATGTATATTGCCAAGAACCCTCAGATTGTTTATCACAGTGCAGAAAAGCTATACTATCTGGCTATAGATCATCTGCTTCTGAATCTCCTCTCTTTGGAACTGACAATTTATGCAAAAACAAATGTGAAACCTTTCGCGCTATCAGGATATGCTTCAGATTCTAACTTTTAGTCATGTTATTTTGGTGTATGCTAATTAGTACACTGGTCCAGTTCATGGCAATGCCTTCTTGGAACCGCTTGGATCAATCTGGATGGAAGATGAAATGCCCTAGCTAAAGGTTAGCATTTTGATTATAATTTTCCAGGATAAACTTGTGGAAGCTGGAGGATTAGAGCAAGTGGTACGCTGCCTTGCACGTGATGCAAAAATTTCAAACGCAGCTGTTGAATTGCTCTTTGAGCTATTGCACAATGGGCCGGAACATAATGTATCTATATACAGGCAGCTTAGTCAAGAGAAAAGTGCCATACTGCTCCTCGTAACTCTGCTAAATGGCACTGTTGAAGGATCAGCAGAAAAAGCACGGGCAATCCTGCAGCAGCTTTGTGACAATGATGATAATATAGTGCAGATGGCTGCTGCAAACTGGTATGAACCACTAATTGATCGTCTTTATAGAGGTACAGTCGATGTTCCCTTTCATTGTAAGTATTTTTCATTTCTGTTTGGTAAGGTTCTCTCTAAAGCCTGTACCGTCTGATAGCCCTGTAAATAAATAGAACACATTATCATATAGCACACTAATTGTAGAGTGAGAAACTTTATGACTGTTATGCACACTGTAGAACCCTGGTGCAGCTACTCTCCCTTTGGTGGGATCCAATTGAGCAATGAAACATGGCCATTTCCCCGAACATCCACAGTATCAATGCTACTAGGAAAAGTAGCACTGCCCATAAATAAGTTGAGGCATTTACTAGCAAAGAGATTTCTTTGAATGAAGTCGGATATCCACAGAAAATTTCTTCACAAGAAACTGATCTTAAAATAAAAATGCATTAATCTCTCTTGGTCCACTTCAGCAAATTCTCTGACCTAATTGCCAGCGACTTTTCTTGATTTTGCCTTTGTCTAGTTTAGTAAATGCCCAAAGATGAAAATTGCAAGTTTTATGTTGGAAATTTATCGTTGTTTTTTTGTGCAAATGAATGCTATCATAATGTACTGTTGTAAAATTAACTTTCAGACCTCCAAAAACTAGGGAAAATTAGTTGACGATATTTTTGTATAGATGCACCGCTGTTACGTAAATACTAGCTTATAATGGTCAATGAGATATTAGAGGTAGGCATTAATAAAGTCAGTTTAACATTAGGTTATTTTATGCTTTATGTCATATTTCAATTTATAGTGTTTCTCAGTCAATCCCACATTCATAAAGTGGATTGATTTGACTTTCTTGTAATCCTATATAAGAAAGCTTTTGCTTTCCCATTATGCAATACAATACGGAGAATTCTTTCAACTTATCATGGTCAATTTATGTACTCTGTTATTGTTCAGACACTCCCTAGAAGAAAAGCTTTAACCTCACTCAAGGGGAAGCCTATTGAAACTACCAAACGGATCTCTACCTGTCACTTAGTGACTCACTCCACTCTTTAGGCTTGGAGAATTCCAAACAAAAGGGGGAATCCATGTACTAGTCTTAAGCCTATTGGAGGTATAGGGGAAGAGAAAATGCATAGGACTGAATAACTCACTCGACCAAAGAAATCAAGGTTTCAAGACAAAAAGGCGCCCCAAAAGGAGCCCTAAACCTGAATGGTGATTTTCAGTGCAAATTTAGTTATGGAGATAAAAACTCCAATAAAAGCAAAATTGATAAGGCCTATGAGTGTGATGTGTGCTTGATAAAGGATCAATTTACTGTTGGTACAAGTACGATGTATCATTTCTCACTCAATGACATGACAATCATCTATCAGTTTAATTGCTGGTTATGATTCATCAGATTTCCATTTGACACATGTCGAGCTATATGCTGATATGAGATATGCCCCAAGAGAACCACATATCTCGACCAGTAAAATGCACAATAATACCAAAATGCATGATAATGCCAATTTAAATATGTGAGTGAACACTGAATACCTTCATAACAATCTGCCCAAGTTCATATCTACTAAGGTGGCAATCCATTTGCATATTCAAGTTTAGGTACTATAAGATCGAATGATGTCCCAAAACTGAACAACAAGTGCAGAATTTGAAGTCTGCTCAATAGAATTCACCCGTTGATAGCACATTTGAAAAACTGTTATGTCAGATACTTATTACCATCAAGCTAGACTTAAGAAATATTGAAAATTATTGTCAAATTCTGAATGTGAGTGCAAAAGTGTACTGTAAAGATTAAGATCTGAAAAATACAATCAAGGATCAACTCACTGAGGTCATATTCCACTCATTATTTATCAGCATTTCACAGATAACAAATTAAGGAAGTGATATGCTGAATATTCAAAGAAACACCCACTTGTTAACTCTACAAGTTACTTTTATATCATTTCGAAATATATATTCGTTTATTTTTTTAAACCATGGTGAGTTCAAACCTGTTGGAGTAATCTGGACAGGATCCAAGATCAAACCTTCTGGCTGCCACTATAACACCAAGAGTATACTGACAGCCCGCAGGCTAAATATACCAATAATTTATGACCTAGCAAGAGCTAAGACCTCCTGACCCCATTGGAGTGAACTCTATCCCAAGGGGTACATACTCTTCGAGCCTTATCACTACAAACCAACATGTCCCTCTATGGGAATCGAAATTGGATGGAGAGGATAACAAACTGTTTTCCTAGCTACTCGAGCTAAACCCACCGGACTTTTGAGGGTTCGATCCTATATCATTTCCAAATATATGTGTACAAGATTATTGCTTAAGAGATATTTTAGCATTAGAATTTGTTGATGATACATAATACATTACCATTGCACCACCAACAATAGAATGAATTGATCGACATAATTTAAATGGTCTTATTATCCCTTATACTAGCAGGGGTATACATATATCTATGCAACATTATTCACACCATTGTAAGCCCAAGGTCACAAGTTAAATCCTTGTAACAACCATGTGAGAAGCTGTATTATATGTCCTAGACCTTTTGTTTGGTTGGACCATGGCCAGTCCCTTTAGTTCTTCTTTAGTTTCTTTTTTCCTGGATAGAATTGGAGGACCTTGGATGGGCTTACTTGAGGACTCATAGTGTTAGAGGAACCTGCTTATGTAGGGGTGATCGCCAGTGTAGGGGTCAGTCTGGCCCATGTTATGTTCACCTAAGTCTTACCACACGGTTATGAGTCTATTGAGTTTGTAGGTGGCCTTGGCCTTGGTGCAATATCCCTTATATGTTTCTCAACATGGCAGTTTCACAACATCAACTTTTCACATTTTCTAAGGCAGCTTATGTTTCCCAATACAAGTAGTCTCGAAAGTAAAAAAAAGGTCAACTTATTCCCATATTGTTTAGTTTGATCAAAGGATGATACACCTTGCCGGATTTTTCCAATTAGTGAAGCATTGTCAAGTTATGGTTGGTTAAAGTTGGTCAATAAGTAGTACAAGTTTCTAGGTGGAAAAATAGGGGCATCATTGGGCCATTTTTGACATGCATTACATCATAAATGGTATATAGAATAGGAGGAACAAAACCCATGTTTCAGATTTTGCAAGTCCTTGAGGGCATTAGAGATCTACTAGAGATCTACCAGTTGGGCGTGATGAGGTGGCATTGACTAGGTGATGTGGTACACAATGGACTTTTGGAGTTGAAAAGGCCTATCATAGGTGACAACAAGGCAAATAGCACCCAAAATAGGTGGAACACTTGGCCTAGTCATCAAGGCATTGTAGCTAGAGGAAAAGGTGGGAAGTCAAGTTACTATCCATGAGAAAGTCAAGTCAACTAGCTGTTAAAAGTAAATAAGGTATCCATTGCAGAGTCAAATGGAACATTGAGGCTTCTTGGATGAAGGAGAGTAATTTGTGGAAAAACAACTAACATTGCAAGTCAAAGGGAATCATCTTCAACCAAGTCAAGTTCCAAGGAGACCAAGCAAATTACTATCTAGTTGTTGAGTGGAACATTGGAGCCTTCAAGTGGAACGCTTGGGTAGTAAAGGCTACTATTCTTCATGTTTTAGTCTTTTGGGCCATGAGTAAGTGGCACATTGGACTACTTTTGGAGTTGTGAGTAAAATTGAAACCTTAAATGGGAAAATACTATGTAAAAATCTATTTTTCATGCAAGTTGACTTAGTCTCCAACTTGTGGATGACAAGTGAAGAAAATTATTATTTTAATGGATGGAAGAAACTAGCTGTTAAAAAATAAAGTTAGAAATTGCTAGTTCTTCCTCCCATTTGTGGTTGCTAATTGTGAGATAATTTTATGCCATTCAATAAAGAAATCATTTGAAAATATATTGGTGTATTCGATTTATTTTTCTACGCTCTTTCTTCTTAGCTTTAGTATTGAATTTGTGCTTTATAGAGCTAACTTGGAGGAATTATTTGGTTATCACAAAGTTACTATAACGATTCATTGAGTAATGGAAAATCACATGGAAGGGGAGATCTATCCAAAGCCTTCATCTCACCCTTGGCTAGTGTCAAGAAGACAATATCCATCAGTACAACAAGAGAAACTTTAACATATTTAATCAAACCATGGATAGGAATGGACTTTGAGTCAAAACCGCACACATTTCTATATGGTCTATGTTGAAAATGTAGCGATGGAAGGTCTTCTGGCTTGTGCCTTAGCCAGTGAAGACCATGAATTTGTCTTTCTCTAGCATGAGTGCGATTTCATGAGATAGTTTTTAGTTATTATGAGTTTATTTCTAGTTCATTGGAATGATCATCAAGGTTGCATGCGTAGTGTTGGAGCTTCAGTTGCGTGGAGTCTTCTTTAGTTTGACTACAGGATGAGGTGGTAGTCACAAGTTTAGTTAGAATGAGTTAAGTCTTCAGTGTTGATTAGAGAGGGAACGAGTTAAGACTCCAGTGTTGATTGGAGAGAGAACGAGTAGAACTCTCAATTAACGTGCAATCACAACTCGAACATCTAAATTGAGTTAGGCCTTCTTGCTTGAATTCTATACATAGAGAGGAGGATGAAGGCACAAGATCGATCATTCTTGTGAGATCATTCTTTGTGTGTGAGGTGTGTCGAATTGAGGAGCTTGTGCGCTAGGAAATAGGAGGCCACAAGTGCGCAAGGAAATAAGAGATTTGTGCTATAAAATAGGATCCCATTTGTGCACTATGAAATAGGAGAAGTGCACAAGGAAATAGTGGCTCCAGTGTGCAAGGAAATAGGAGCAGGGATCTAAGGATTCTTAGGGAAAGTCTAGGCTATTAAGCAGGAGAACATATGTGTTCTCAGAGACGGATTGTTGGCTGTAGAGAGCAACATGAGTTTGTAATAGATTTAATTGCTCAAGAACAATCAACAAAATACCACCACATAGAAAGGAGGTTTTCCCTTTTGGGTTTCTTGGTTAAACAAGCGTGTTAATTTGTGTGCATGTGTTTTTATCTCTAGTGTTTTTCCATTGCTTATAGATTGTAAGAAACTCTATATCTTGGTGAAAGTCAATTTGTGATGCAGATCGCCAATTGAACAACAACTGAACAACAATTGAACAACAACTGAACAATAATTGAACAACAACTGAACAACGATTGAACAACAACTGAATAGCAATTGAATTGCACTGAACAACAATTGAACAACAATTGTCCCACGTTGACTTCCGCTTTGACTTTCCATTTTGAACAGCGTTCACTTTACGCCTTTGATTTCCTCTCTCCAGATCTAACGGTCGACAGTGACATCGCAAATCGCAAATCGCAGTTTCTCCAGGCCAAGGTTCATTCACTTATGAACGATGCCATGCGATATGATCCAACGATCAGTAATCAACAGTCATCCAACGGTTGACGAGATATCGCACAGGCACTTTGCGCGACACTTAACCGCCACACGGAGCCGATATGGTTTATAGACCTTGATCTATAGAAATTCGGGTCCGGGTTTAGACTTAAACTCCGATTACTTTAAATCCCGATATCCCTTAGATAACAAAGTTCCTCAAATCCTTCAGCTAGTGTCTCTTCATCTAACACACGGTTTAAACACATGCTTAACCCCACTGTTGACTATGACATAAGCAGTTGAAACTTAAATCGATGGTTAGGATGGAGTACGGGCCTTCAATCACAATTGAGCCTTTCTGTGCTCTTTTACCCTAGTTATTAGGATTAATGACTGCGATTAACCATAAAAACTCAGATTATAATTAAAATACGAAAAACAGAGAAAATACCTGGTTACGCTTCAGAATGCAGATTCACAGAGTAAACGATAGTTTCCACCAGGATCAACACACAGATGCACACTAAAACAAATTCATTCAATATAATAATGGTTACATAGTCTTGGCTCTCTTGACTCAATCAAAACGAATTAACAGACCTCTGTTTCAATCTAAAAACCCTCTCTATCATTCGACTCTCACCTCTCGCTCAATCCTCAATCATCTCAGCTAATCCTTCTTCATTACATTTTCTTTGTTTTATGAATCAAATCCTATTCTAACTGTACGAACCATAGTTTTAAAACTCCGACTCCGACTCCGACTCGGCCGAGCAATGACTCCGACTCCGACTCCGAAACGGTAATGACTCGGCCGACTCGTTTTCAATGACTCGGTCGTTGTAAAAAATACATTAAATATTTAGTTTTTTTATAAAAAAACATAATTTTGAAGATTTTGGTAAATAAGTATTTGTTGGTGCACATCTATTGATGATATTTTTTATTTGGAAGGAAAGGTAGAATTTAGCTTCAGGCTATCATAAGATTTATTAAGATTACAAATTCTAAGATTTATTAAAATTACAAATTTTAAAATGTTTTAAAACTGTGATATATTTATGAGATGTTACCTGTCTGGATTCTTTTATGTCTCTTGTTATATGAATTGAATATTTTCAAATCTGCACTCATACGCAGGTGGTTTAAACACTTCTTGATCTCATTACAGGAAATTCAATCATAGATTCCCTCAAACATTAAAAGTAAAAAAAAAATCAAAATGGATAATACTTTAAGATAGCATTTGGTCTCCAAATTCCATGTTCATTGGAAATTGAAAGGAAATTGTAACTTACTTTTTATCATAAATTGTGTCTTTGAAGTTGTGGAAAATTCCTGTAACATTAAATGCCAAATATTTCGAGTATACAAACTCATCTAATAGATTACATTTCTAATCTACAGAGTCAGATCTTAAAAGATTCAGATACATTCAGGCTTGAATGCATATCTTCTAGATATACTTTATTTAATGCTGACTTGCTCAGTTCAAAATGCTTGCCTTTTGCAAATATTGCAATTACCGAACAATGCTACCTGGCTGTTTCATGTCGGACTCGGTCCGTTTCGGCCGAGTCAGCAATGACTCGGCCGTCCGAACCGGGTTTCTCACCGAGTCGATGCCCAGGCTATTGAAACGGACCAACTCGGCCGAGTCAATGTTGACTCGGCCGTTTCTTAAAACACTGGTACGAACAACTCAATCTCTATTTTAAACAATCTAACAATCAAATCTCTATTTTCAAGCTCCATTACACACCTATGCTAACAACTTATCCTTCAATCTAAAATAAGACAATTTCCTAACTATTACAATAATGTATTACAGATCATTTTCGAGAGATCCAACCCTCTCGACTAAAACTGACTTTTGACCACTCAGGTGAGTGAAATTCAACTCTTTTAGCCACAACATGTGAACAAAGCTTCACATTGCTGGCTAAGTCCATATGCTCCTGCATCAGACTCTCGGGGAGGAAAAGAATCATCCCTCAGACTTTCAGGGTTTACTCCATACTTTTGCAACTCTGTTGTTGTCAACCAACTAGCATCCTCCACTGGCTGTCCTTTCCATTTGACTAGATATTGAAAATAAACTTGTCCTCTAGTTCTTTTGGATACTCTTTTCTCCAAAACAGCTTCCACTTCTCTCTTAACTGTTTTTGGCATTTGTTCTTCCCAGTTCAAAGTTTGAACTTCATCTTCTATAGTTTCCTCCTGTAGCTCTATCTCTATCTCTTTGTATGGATACAAATCTGCAATATTGAAGATAGGTGATATTCCAATCCCTTTTGACAATTCAATTTCATAAGCATTAGTTGAAAACTTTCTTACAATTCTACATGGTCCTATCTTTTTCATTTTTAGTTTATTGTAAGTCTTAGCAGGAAATCTTTCTTTCCTCAAATACACCATCACTAAATCTCCCACTTGGAATTCTTTCTCTCTTCTTTTCATATCTACTCTCTGTTTGTATTTGCCACTGCTTTCCTGCAATCTGCCTTTGACATCTTCTTGTAGTCTTTGCATCTGCTCTACAAACTCTTCAGCTTTTGCACTTCTTGTCTCATGTTTACCCAAATTTCTGAGCTCAACACACCTCTTGGATTCATCTCAAAAACAATCTGAAATGGACTCATTCCAGTACTTTGGTTTGGAGTGTCATTATAAGCAAACTCAACCTGAGCTAGTGTTGAATCCCACTGCTTAGGATTTTGATACACTAAACTTCTCAATATGTTTCTCAAGCTTCGGTTTACTACTTCGGTCTGTCCATCTGTTTGAGGATGGTATGCTGAACTGAAACTGAGATTAGCTCCTAGTTTCTTCCAAAGAGTCCTCCAGAAATGCCCTACAAACTTTGTATCTCTATTAGACACAATACTTACAGGAAATCCATGTAATCTTACTATTTCTGAAAAAAATAGATTAGCAATATGTGTTGCATCACTAGTCCTTTTACATGCAATGAAATGTGCCATTTTGGAAAATCTATCTACCACAACATAGATGGAATCATTCCCACTTTGAGTTTTAGGTAACCCCAAAACAAAATCCATGCTAACTGCATCCCATGGTCGGTCTGGTATTGGCAACGGCTGGTACAATCCTGTATTCTGGCTTCTCCCTTTAGCATGCTGACATATCCTGCAATTCTCAACAAATCTCTTAACATCAGTCTGCATCCTTGGCCAATAATAAAAAGCATTTACCTGAGCAAAGGTTTTGTCTTGTCCAAAGTGACCAGATAATCCTCCAATATGTTTCTCCTTTATTATGTTTTCCTTCATAGAACATTTGGGAATACACAACTTGTTGCCTTTAAACAATAAACCTCCTTGGATAAGATAATCTAACCACTGACTTCAGTTATGAGCTATTGGATTTTGCACTGCTGTGTAAATATCTTTGAAATCTGCATCATTTTTATACATTTCAACCATTTCTTCAAATCCTACAACACCAACTTTTAATTCTTGCATATTGAAATTTACTCTGCTTAAAGCATCAACGAATTTATTCAACTTACCACTTGTGTGCTTTATCACAAAAGTAAAGCTCTGCAAAAACTCTACCCACTTGGCATGCTTCTGGTTCAATTTCGGCTGGTTGTTTATGAACTATAATGCATGATTGTCAGAATACAATATAAACTCCTTTGGTAGCAAAGAATGTCTCCATTTTTTAAGGCTTGTACAATAGCATAAAATTCTTTATCATAAGAAGAATACTTCTTCTTTGCTTCATTTAATTTCTCATTGAAGTACGCTATTGGTCTCTGTTTCTGACCCAAAACTGTTCCAATCACAACTCCACTAGCATCAATTTCAACTTGAAATATTTTTCTAAAATCGAGTAAAGCTAAAACTGGTTTCTCTGTGATTTTCCTCTTCAGCAACTTAAAATTCCTGTCTGCTGCTTCTGTCCACTTGAACAATTGATTAGTTTCCTTGATTGTTTCAAGAATTGGTGCATAAATCTGACTAAAAACTCTGATAAATTTCCTGTAAAAACTTGCAAGACCATGAAAACTTCTTACCTCAAATATATTCCTTGGAATAGGCCAATTCCAAATTGCTTGGACTTTCTCTGGATCCATTTTCAACCCTTCCTTAGAAACTACAAATCCCAAGTAAATTAATTCTTCTTTCATGAAACTACATTTCTTCAGATTTATCAGTAGCTTCTCTTCCTGCATAGTTCTTAAAACCAATTTAAGATGCCTCAGATGTTCTTCTTTACTTCTGCTAAAAACTAGAATATCATCAAGATAAACAATAACAAACTTGCCTGCATATTCCTTCAGAACTTCATTCATCAATCTCATAAACGTGCTAGGTGCATTAGTGAGTCCAAAAGGCGTCACTAACCACTCATACAACTCACTGTTTGTTTTAAATGCAGTCTTCCATTCATCTCCTTCTCTAATTCTTATTTGATGATATCCACTCTTCAGATCTATTTTAGTGAAATACTTTGACCCACTCAAACAATCCATCAAATCAGCCATGCGTGGCAAAGGAAATCTATACCTGATAGTGATCTTGTTTATGGCTCTGGAATCTGTGCACATATGCCATTCACCTCCTTTCTTTGGACTGAGTACTATTGGCACAACACACGGACTAAGACTCTCTCTGATTAGTCCCTTATCCATCAGTTCTTGCACTTGTCTTCCAACTTCTGCATTCTCTTGAGGAGTTAATCTATACGCTGCTTTGTTTGGCAAACTTGCTCCTGGTATTAGATCAATATGATGATTAATACTCCTGATTGGTGGCAATGCATTTGGCAACTCATCCACAATAATATCAGCGAAATCATTTAACAAAGTTTTGATTTCTTCAGGCAAATCATCTAAGTTTGTGGAGGTTAAAATTACCTTAGGTCGCCCTACGATAGCAAAATGCATTTCTTCACCTTCTCCAACCTCTTGCAATAGCTCCTTTCCACTCATCAGCATAACACTGTTTCCAGGCGCTCCTTTGTTAGCGTCATCCTTCAATGTTAGCATTGTATGTTTATTTCCATTCTTCTCCAGAGTATAAGTATTTTTCCTCCCATCATGAATAGCTTTCCGGTTAAACTGCCACGGTCTTCCCAACAATACATGGCATACTTCCATTGGCATTACATCACACAATATTACATCCTTATACGTACCAATCTGTATCTCTACCTTGCATTGTTTTGTCACAATAATCTGATGTCCTTTCTGCAACCACGACACTCTGTAAGGAGTAGGGTGTATTGTCTTCATTAATCCCAGCTTGTCCACCATCTCTGTAGAAATAAGGTTATCAGTACTTCCACTGTCAATTATCACTTTAAAACATTTACCTTTGGATTTGCACGTAGTCCTGAATAAAATCTTCCTCTGTGCTGGTTCTTCAATTTCTTTCTCTGCCTTAAGCAATGCCCTTTTCAACAACAGGGATTCTCCTACTTTAGGGGATTCTTCCTTTTCTATAAGTCGAGGTGTTTCTAGCTTTGCCTCAGCCACATTCGCATTCCTCTGACTTGCTGGTTTATTATGAGGACAGTGCCACGATACATGTCCCCATTCTCCACATGTGTAACACCGAATATCTCTTCCTCGGCCTCTTCCTCTGGGTGCAAATCTTCCTCTATTAAAATCTCCTCTCTGTGGTGGTCTGTTACTTGAACTTCTTGCTTCGGGCTGATGTTGCCGAAACCTTGGTTTGGTAGTTCCTCTACCTCTTATTGAACTTTTCCCTCTATTCCTCTGACTTTGTTTTCTCAACATCTTCTCTTCTGCCTTCAAACCTACTTGATAGGCGTCTTCAATAGTCTTCAGATTCAACAAGTTGATCTCATCCTGTATGTCGTATCTTAAGCCATTGATATATCTGGCTACCTTCTCCATATCATCCTTTGCATGTCTTGCTCTAATACTCAATCTATAAAACTCTTCTGTGTATTCTTTAACAGACATTCCTTTTTGCCTTAAATTTTGTAACTGTTTGAAAAGATTTAACTGATAATCTTTTGGCATAAATTTAGCTTTCATTTTACTCACCATTTTGTTCCATTGCTTGATCTTGGACTTTCTTTTTCTCGTTCTGGATGTTTGTAGCTCATCCCACCAAATAGCTGCATGACCCTTCAATCTGGTAACTACAAACTTCACCTTCTTTCTGTCATCAACCTCTTCATAGTCAAAATATTTGTCCAGTGTATTGATCCAATCCATTAACTCTTCGGCATTGAGACTCCCTTCATACATAGGAATTTCCACCTTTGGTTTTCCACCTACTTTAGCCAGCATCTTGATAACTTTGGTAGTTTCATTTTCCTCCTCTTTTTCTTCCTCAAAAGGTGCTTCTGCAGCGCTTTCAACCCCTTCATTAGGTGCTCTCCTCTACGCAGTCTCCATTGTATCCATCCTTGTACGCAGACCTCAGATCTCCTCCAGCAGAATTGCATTTGTTTCAGGTCTTCCTCGAACTATGCCAACTCCTCTCCTTGGCGACATGTTTACTGCAGTCAAACTCAATCTCTGTGCTCTGATACCAAAAATGACGCAGATCGCCAATTGAACAACAACTAAATAGAAACTGAACAACACTTGAATAGCAACTGAACAACAACTGAACAACAATTGAACAACACTGAACAATAACTGAACAAAAACTGAACAACTACTGAACAACAATTGAACAACAACTGTCCCATGTTGACTTCCATGTTGACTTTCCCTTTTGAACAACACTTCACTCTATGACGTTGATTTCCTCTCTCCAGATCTAACGGTCGACAGTGACATCGCAGATCGCAAATCGCAGTTTCTCCAGGCCAAGGTTCATTCACTTGTGAACGATGCGATGCGATATGATCCAACGGTCAGTAATCAACAGTCATCTAATGGTTGACGCGATATCGCACAGGCACTTTGCGCGACACTTACCCGCCACACGGAATTGGTATGGTTTATAGACCTTGATCTATAGAAATTCGGGTCCGAGTTTAGACTTAAACTCCGATTACTTTAACCCCGCCATCCCTTAGATAACAGAGTTCCTCAAATCCTTTGGCTAGCGACTCTTCATCTAACACACGGTTTAAACACAGGCTTAACCCCGCTATTGACTATGACATAAACAGTTGAAACTTAAATCGATGGTTAGGATGGAGTACGGGCCTTCAATCATGATTGAGCCTTTCGGTGCTCTTCTACCCTTGTTATTAGCATTAATGACTGTGATTAACCATAAACACTCGGATTATAATTAAAATACAAAAAACAGAGAAAATACTCGGTTATGCTTCAGAACGCAGATTCACAGAGTAAACGAGAGTTTCCACCAGGATCAACACACAGATGCACGCTAAAACAAATCCATTCAAAATAATAATGGTTACAGAGTCTTGGCCCTCTCGGCTCAATCACAACGAATTAACAGAGTCCTGTTTCAATCTGAAAACCCTCTCTATCACTCGACTCTCACCTCTCGCTCAATCCTCAATCATCTCAGCTAATCCTTCTTCATTACATTTTCTTTGTTTTATGAATCAAATCTTATTCTAACTGTACGAACAACTCAATCTCTATTTTAAACAATCTAACAATCAAATCTCTATTTTCAAGCTCCATTACATACCTACGCACAACTTATCCTTCAATCTAAAATAAGACAATTTCCTAACTATTACAATAATGTATTACAGATCATTTTCGAGAGATCCAACCCTCTCGACTCAAACTGACTTTTAACCACCCAGGTCAGTGAAATTCAACTCTTTTAGCCACAACATGTGAACAAACCTTCACATTGCTGGCTAAGTCCAGATGCTCCTGCATCAATTTGGTTTCAGTTTTCAGTAATTCATCTAAGTAGTGCACAAAGTTTCAAGAGAATTAACATGATATCAAAGCAGAGTTCAACATAAAGACCAACACCAAATTGATTAGTCAATGGAGAGCGCAGTTCAGGTTTAAATCTTGTGTTAGAGTTTTGAAGATCAGTTTTTGGATAATAGGATGGTGTTCCAAGGGCTAAGCAAATCACTGTTTAGGGGGAGCTTCGAATTTCTTCTCATGGAGGGAGGGAATCTCAGTGGTGTTGGAAGATAATGGGGTGTTGGAATTTGCGAAGAATCGAATAGTTCCACCTCAAGGTGCCCAACAATTGATCCAACATAACAAGAATACACCAAGGCCAGGAGGGTCATTCTTGAAGGGGTCAAAGACCATATTGTCCCTCATCTCCATGGGAAGAAAACAACATACGAGCTGTCGAAAGTCATCTTAGATTTGTATCAAGGTTCTAGTGATGCCAGGAAGCTTGCTTTGAAGGACAAACTAAGAAATATCTGGATGAGCAAAGGAGAGCCCATCATTACGTACCTTTTCAAGTTCACCCAAGTTCAGGATGAGCTAGCTAGAGTGGGTGAGACTGTAGAAAACGATGAGCTTGTGAGTCTTGTGCTTCTACGACTTCATAAGTCTTGGGAGAATTTTCAAGATGTAGTTAGTGGCAGAGATAATATTCCTAATTGGGAAAGGCTGTGGTCAGAGTGCATCCAAGAAGAAATTTGGAGAGAGACGAGAGCTGGAAGATCAACAAATATAGAGGACGTGGAGAACTTTGCCTTGGTAGGAAAAGGCAGCAAAGCCAAGGGCAAGAAGGGCCAAGGAAAGGTCGAGTCTAGTCAGAAGTGTTAAAATCTGAAAGTTCCATGCAAAAACTTAAAAATTCTTTGCAGAAACTTGAAAGTTCTATGCAGAAAACTGAATGTACTTTGCAGAAAGTTGAATGTACTTTGTAGAAACTTGAATAAACTCTGGTAGAAAACTAAATGTACTTTGCAAAAAATTGAATGTTCTATGTTGGGACTTGAAAGTACTTTGCAAAAAAATAATGTTATACGTTGTTACAATTATATAGAATGCAAATTTCTTCTTCAAAATTTTCAGATCAACAATTGTAGATAGAACATAAACTTAAGGATCATATGAAGATTGTGAAAATTTGGCTAATCCCGAATCCTATTGCAGCAACTGATGTTATTTCTTCTATTTGTTAATTTAATTAAACAAATTATTTGTTGTGTGCTACAACAAATATCAAAACAAATACACTGCAACCTTCACAAAATACTGCGGAAGAAATAAAAATGCTGAAAGAATAGATGCACACACATACAAATACACAGTTATTTTTGGACTAAGTTCCCGGGAAAACCTAACTCGGGAAAACTGGTGCAGTAGGTGAGGGTTGTAATATTATGCAGTAGTAAATTTGAGTACAAGACCATGGATGCTCAAATCTATCAATCCATACAGAGAAATGACTCACAATAAATCTAGTGAGAAAAATCTCACTCCCACAGGCAGTTCGACACTAACCTTGGCTCAAGTTGAGTTTCTCTTTGCCGCCTCTGCGCAGTCACTGCGTCAGCCTATGCAGTATTGCGTCCTCACAACTCAGAACTGCTTTCCCTCTCTCTATCTGATCAACTGCTATCTGGACGATGGATCCTCTTGGCCTTCAGACTCTCCCTCTGGCTTCTGGCACTGAATCGCTGCTTCTCCCCAGCAAAATACAGAATCCCCTCTGAAGCACAGTGCTACCTCTCTGTAGTGCACTCACCGGAACTGGAAAAATATCCTCTGGCCTTACTATCCCTGCCCCTCTCTCACTGCTTCTTGCTCACTAGCTCTCTCTCTGGCAATTCAGCACCACTACTCTAGAAATCGATTTGCTAGTGAAATCGAACTGCTACTGTGTATCTTTAAGCACCATCAAGTTTCTTCTTGTAATATCTCGTTGAGACATCAACAACTACGATTAAAACTTAATCGATGGCTAAGATTAACTAGAACTCGATCCAAGTCTTTTTCTAGAAGATTCTCACCATGAATTAATTAATACCTTTTAATTAATCATATTTCCTAAGTTTAGACTTAGGAAATATTAAAAACTGATCAAATATTTTAATTAAGTCGTCTCTAGGTAGAATTTTCAGAAACGATTTCTGGGTTTTGGAGAATACATGTATTCTAGCCTCTCCACCAAATTTCGTGGCTAGAACACATCTAATGCTACAAAAACTAGCACTCCCTCTTAGCGAGGAACGTGTTCTAGCGCTGCAACCCATTGAAGCAACACCTTGTCTCTGCACCACCTCCTGTTACGCTGTTGATGTCTAGCAGCTTCTGCCCACCAACCATTGTGCAACTCTGATATACGCTACATCTGTTACTGCTTGCCCTGCTGCACTGTTACCAACACTGCATCTGCAGTGCAACTCCCTCTCCATCTGTCGTTGTTGCAGCTTGCAACTGCAACAATTGCAACTGAAAAGCTTCCAAAACACTGAATAAACTGTGGTTAGTATGATGCATTTGTCTCCCGAGTCACTGACTGCTTCTAGTCTTTGCGCTGTCACAGAAGCCTCTGCGCTGTTGCTGACTCTGCTTTGTGCCAACTGCATTGCTGCCAAGTTGCCAACTATGTACTGTGCTGTCCAGTATCTGACCGCTACTAGCCACTACATCTATCACTCTGGCATTTGACTGCACCATCTGCCACTGATCCATCCTACTACTGAAATACTGTGGGCTCCCATAGCAAGGTTATGATTCAAGAGGTGGACCTCTGTTGGAAAACACTGAGAGGGGGGGGATGAATCAATATTCCTTAGCAATTAGCACTTTTAAATCTTTTTAGAGCATTAGTTAATCTTCAATTATTATTAACGTTTATGTAGTAATAACAGTAAATAAAAGAACCCAGGAGGCACAAAGATTCTAGGTGGAAAACCCCCTCCGGGTCAAAAACCACCAAATGATTTTCTAATAAATTCTTTAATCTTCAGCCCCAACTGAAATGAAAGCTACAACTTCCTAGAATTCTAGAAAAACATTCTTCTCTAGGTCCCACTAGATGGACACTCCAATGCTTGAGATTCTTCAATAGTCAACTGAACGGATGCCCCAACACCCAATGAGCTACAACTCACCCTAGCACCACCCTACCACCATGAAGTTTTCACAGTCTTGAACCTGTTGGTGACTTCATGCACTAGCCTAGCACCACCCTACCACCCTATAGAAGAATAAAAGAAGAATGGACTCCCGTACTAGGGAAAATGGTCCACTTTACAATAATATAGAGTGATGTAGAAGAAGACGACACACTAGACCATAACCCCAACTATGACACAACCACCTAATGATGATCCTAGACCTCCCAACACTGCTTCTTCAACTCTTGGAAGATAGACACTTGTACAACTTTTACAATGATGCTTTTACAATGACTCTGTACAATGATACTTTTACAATGATTGTATGCAGTGCTTCCCATTTGAAGACTTCATATGGTGAACTTCTTGCTGTTGTTCTGCACCTTGATTGCTGCTCTTGTCATACTACCCTTTTTCACTCTTCAGAACATTAGATTATGCATTGAGTCTTCTTTTGATGAATATATAATACCTACAAAAAGTCTTCAAGGAAATACCCATGACATGATAATAGCAAAACTTACCTCATCCTGCAGAGCATATGTCAGTGCTAAACAAAAACAACAAATTAGAATACAAAGAACCTAATGTAATTAAGAAATGAACATGCATATACAGAAGATACTTACCTGTAGCTTACCTCTGCTGCATCATTTTGCTGCACCTTGCTCTTTGCTTCCCTAGAAAGTCTGGTCCTTTGCACCCCTTGACAACACTTGATCTAGTTTTTCTCGCCTTTGAGGAGCATGATATTTAATCTAATGTATCTTTGTGATTTCAGATCCCCAATATGTGATCTTCGGTCATGTAGTATCCCTCTGAATCTTCTTTCCAATTCCACAGGTCTGACCCGATTTGGACTCTTCAAGACAAAGCTATGCCCAATCTCTGACAATGACCTAATTATGGACTAGTTCAGTAGAGCGAACTTGTACTGCGTGCCACATGTCATTGTTTCCTCCTTCGGCTTTGAAATTAATACACAGAAAACTACAATCTGTGCACTATCCGCCACTTTTTACAGAATTCCAATCCTCTTCTCAGAGAGAGAGTTATGATGATTTTCCCAAGGTCACTTCTTTGAGTTGAAATTCGGGAGCCTGCAAAAACCCTAACTTCCACAGATCATATCTCCGAAAATATAGCGAACCAAGATTTGAAATTCGGTCACGACGTTCATCAGGATTGCGAATCAAATGGGTTTTCATTTTAGAATCTAAGACTTCGCAGAAATGAAGTTATAGTGAAAATGCCATGATCACTACATTTGGAGGACATATGGGATTTCTTTTTATAGAGTTGAGAGGGGCTTCTATAGAGAATGTTGGAGGGATTTTAGGAGCTTAAAAAATTATTAATTAATGATTATTCAATGACCAAAACCAATTATGAGTGCCATGCCACAACCCCATAGGGTTTTAGCCCACTAATCGGGTTACTAACTTCAAACATGAATATCTCTCAAACTGTGAAGAACTACTTGGCGTGCCATATATCAATGTAAACATCTTGACGAGTAGAATCTATCTAGAAGATCCTTGACTCAAAATAGAGTAAGTTGTCAAGTCAAAATTCCCTTGCAAGATCAGGGTAGCCCCTGGTGCTGCTTGGGTTGACATCAATGACAACCTCAGATCATATTTAGATCAATAGACCTCCTCAAGAATCCTGGCCATCCTGTAGCTCTCTATGGCTACAATACCAAATCACCCCACCTCACTCTTGGAGGTGTAGCGGTGATCATGGCAAACTCTTCCTCCAATCTGGAGGATAGCTTGTCGATCTTTGCATGAGCTGTTGCCTGGTCCTGCTTCTCCTCCTTGTCCTTTTTCCTGAGAGGACACTAGGTGATGTAATGGCCAAGCTCACCACATCTGAAGCATTTGACCTTAGAAAGGTCCTTTTTCCTCCTGCACTGTTCCTGCTGCCCCTTTGATGCAAGGGCCACATTCTCCTCATCATTCACTTGCTTTGTTCCACTGCTGCTGTTGCTGCCACTGATGGTGCTCTTCACCAAACCTCTGTAGGAATTGACAGGGTAAGTTCCTTAAATAGAACACCAAAGGACACCGCTCATAAACAAATCATAGATCAGTACACCAATATTCTTGACGTGGTTAAAACTTAAACCCCTCAAAGAGGGAAATAGTTCACGGCCTGAGCCAACGTGGCCACTTCAGGCAATTTATTAATGTAAAAGAAATAAAATTTACATAAGCTTTTCTCATGAACGGTCACCTAACAAATGACCCTCCATGCTCTTTAAGTAGAGATCATGGACCAATCGGGTGTTAAGCCATGGATTAAGTGTTAGTAATATCGAGGACAGAATGCACTGTCGGATCACTTCATGTCTAGAACATATCGTGACTGTTGGATTGCAAGTTACAAAAAGTACATACTAAAGAAATACACTTTACCTAACTATACAATAGAACAAGTTATACTTAATTATTTCCTATGTGTTGGAATATCCTAACAATCCCCCTTAAGAACAACTTGGGATAAGATTGAAGGATGTACAAAGATGACACAATAGGAGAAGGAAGGAGGCATTAGAGCCTATTCCCCCTTAGTGACAACTTCGTGAACTGCAACCATAAGTCAAAGTTTAGTAAACTTCGCCTCTGTGAGAGCCTTTGTAAAGATGTCTGCAACTTGATCATTGGTTGAACAATATTGTACTTCAAGAACATGGTCATGGATGAGCTTTTTGATGAAGTGCATGTGTAGTTCAATGTGTTTATTGCGCTGATGTTGGATTGGATCTTTGCATAGTTGAATGGCACTTTGATTATCACACCAAAGTGTAGTCAGATGCTGCAGCTGAAAACTAAACTCTGGCAGGATTTGATGAGCCACAAGGCTTCCTTACTAGGTTCAACGACGCCACGCTACTCTACTTGTGCTGAAGAAAGAGAAATGACACTTTGTTTCTTGCAAGCCCATGTAATAGGTTCAGAACCAAGAGTGAAGACATAATCTGCAGTGAATTTCCGATCATTAGGGTCACCATCGCAATCAGAATCAGTGAAACCAACCAATAGAGATGTTTCTGCACTGTAATGAATCCCAAACTGAAACATACCTCGAACATAACGAAGTATTCTTTTAGCTGCTTTCCAATGACTTTCATGTGGTTTTGCATAATCCGAGCAACAAGGCCAACAACAAAGGAAAGGTCAGGGTGTGTATGGCTCATATACAAAAGTTTTCCAACAAGCTGACGGTATAAGGTAGCATCAACTTCAGGGGAAGTACAAGTGATTGAAAGTTTGGCTCCAGACTGAAAGGGAGAAGGGGCTGGCTTACAATCTTCCATGTGAAAGTGGCGTAGAAGATCACAAACATACTTGGACTAGGAAAGGGAAATATCTTCTTTGGATTGCAAGACTTGAAGACCAAGAAAATAATGCAAGTGTCCTAGGTCTGTCAATTCAAATTGCCTTTTAAGGCTGGGCTTCACATGGTTTATAAGATTGGGATCACTACCAGTAAGGATAAGATCATCAACATAAATAACAAGAATGATAAGAGACTTGCGCACTTTCTTGGTGTAGACAGTATTGTCAGAATGACACCTAGAAAAGCCATTTTCTAAAAGAAAGCTATCCATTTTAGCATACCAAGCCCGATGAGCTTGCTTTAGACCATAAAGGGATTTCTTAAGCCGAAATACAAGGCTGGAGTTTGTTTGTATAAAGCTAGTAGGTTGTTCCATATAGATTTCTTCATGCAAGTCCCCATGCAAGAAGGCAGATTTAACATCCATCTGATGGACTTCCCATTTGAAAGAGGCAGCAAGGGAAAGAACAAGGTGGATAAAGTTCATTTTGGCAACAAGGGAGAAGGTTTTAGTATAGTCAATGCCTTCAACTTGTGAAAAACCCTTAGCTACTAGACGAGCTTTATGTTTATCAACTTTTCCATCTGGTCCAAACTTGGTTCTCTAAACTCATTTGCATCTAACAAGTTTTCGTCCCTTTGGAAGAGGAACAAGGTCCCATGTATCATTTGCCAATAGTGAACGATATTCTTCATTCATAGTTGCTTCCCAATTTGGATGGCCTGAAGTTTATGCAAAGGTGTCAGGATCATAATTCGTTGAAGCTTGAGCCAGTGAAGAAGAGGCTCTATCGAACTGAGAATGTGTACAATGTTGCTCTGTAGGATCACCTGCAAGAGCACATGCTGCATCCCGAGTAGCGTGGACCCATTTTGGAAGCTGAGGAGCTAAAGGAGGATCTTGAGAAGGTGGGGGAGGATTGGCATCCTCGTTGTCATCATCTGAAGAAGGAATATTTTCAGAAGTAGAAGGGATAGAGAGAGGTGGTACATCCGCCGAACTAGGCTCGTAGGCCGATATATATTTCAACAAACTTCACATCTCTTCTAATGATAACATTTTTGGATTTGGGTTGAAGAAGTCTATATCCTTTAACATCTTCAGAATATCTAACAAAAACACATTTTTCACTCTTAGGTTCTAAGGCTTTATGTTTCTTATCTGGAATATGGGCCCATGATTCACTTCCAAAAACACAAAAGTGACTTACATTTGGTTTAATTGAGCTTTTTCATTGCTTCATCGAGGGTATCAATTTCTACGATATGAAATCTAAGGTCTGGAGAAATAGACATCCGTATCAATCCACATGCTTGATCTTGCTTATTTTCCTATTTGGCTTGCTTATCTTCATCTTGAGGTTTAGACTCTTGGCTTGAGGCTATTCTGTAAAGACCTTTACTTCTAAGTAAATCCACCATGTAGGATAGCCATTGGAAGTATTTGGTCTTGTCAAGAATAACTAGGCATGGACTTTCCATTTTAAAAAACACTGAAACTGTATATGCTGAAACTAAGTGTTCCAATGGAAAGATCTTGAAAAATTAGGCCGATTAAAAAAACGGCTTTGAAAACGGTTTCCAGATGAAGAAGTTATATGGCTTTTTGAAGAAAAGTTGTTGAAGATGCCAACAAACCACATGAATGTTGGGAAGTTCATGATAATGTTATATTTAAAAAAATTCCCCCTCGTTTCCAAACTTAATTTAATTAGTTCACTTTAATTGTGGGAATTCAACCAAACTTGGAGATCTACTAGAGCAGACACTAGCACAGTTCCTTGTCTAGATGGATTTGAAAAATAATCCCTCTAATGAATTTCACAAGGTGCCCTAGCAAGGTTGTCTAGGATGAGAGGCCGGAAATTTTGGAGGAGATAAAGAGAAGGAGAATGAGGGTGATCACCAAATTTTCTTGGATTAGTGCCTACTTCCCTTGGCTGTGGAGTCAATGATGTTCAAAATTTGGCTAAATTGTTCCACAAGGAGGCTAAAAAGCGATGCCCTAGCACCTACTTTTCAACAATTACCCACCCAAGATCTATGGACTTTCATGGAAGAAAAACAAGTTTCAATCCACTAGGAACATTCATCTACTTTTTATTCAATGAGTAACATGTGCAATTCCACTATCTAACACTCTTTACAATGATTTTCAATAAATTAGGGCATAAAAGAAGTAGCTAGATGCAATAATTCCACGCATTAGACATTATTCATGAAAATTTTTCAACCTAAATTACTTACAAGATAACAAGAGATATATCCAATCCAAGATCAAGAAAGCAACTCCAAGAGAAAATGAATTTAGCTCCCAAAAATATCGAAATGCATCAAAGACATCCAATTTTATCCAAGAGAGAAAAGTGCGAAACTCTTTTCAAAGAGATCCAAGTGTGATCATGATGATCTCTCTCAATGGGAGAGATCTAAATTTATATGATCCTCTATCCTATTCGAATTAGCCGAGGATGCCCCTAAATATTTAATGTGCAAAATAACATATCCTTGTTGACAAGCCCACCAAGTAGCTCATAAAGTGAAGAATAAGCCATCCAAATGAGCCGAAATGATGAAATGATTGTGTAGAAGGGCCGTTGGAGGGCCTCATTGAGTCCTCAAGGTGCCACAATGAGAGTGGGGGCTCCATGAATGATAGACAAGGGGGTGGCCCCTTGATCTCCAAGTAAAACATCATGTGGTGCTCCAAAGTGTCTCTGGGGCACAAGTAGTGGTCTCATGGGTCTCTTGATGAAAAATAAGCGTGTAGACTACTCCAAATGAAGGCACTAAAGATGGTGCTTGTGCTCCCATGTCTCAAGGATGAAACAAACCTCCTCTGGGCCTTGGATCAACTGCCAAACCTTGCATATACTGCTAAGCCGGCTGGGGGCATTGCTGGTCCAAGTGCATCATCTCTCATATAATGTGGGGCAATGAACAAGTTGCTGAAGGTGTTGAGGCTGCCCATGGCATGAGATAATGCTTTGTCACATGATGGAAACCCATGGCTCCCAACGCTTCCCCTACAAGTGTGAATATGATCCTCTGGTGGGCTTGGGCCCTAGTTAAGTTGCCCAACACATAATGAAGCCACCTGCGAATCCTGTATAAGATCCAATGCGTCTCCTCACCTTCAGTCACAATAATTCATTAGTGCATTTAGTGCATCTAAGTGAATCAAGCTTATTAGTCAGGGGCACAAATGAGACTTCATAGTGGGTTTCCCTTTCAAATTTGGGGATTTGAGCATGTAATGGTGTTACCTCCCTAGATAGGAGTGGTTTATAAACAACCCGTTGAGATGTCATTGTTGTCATTGATGGCCATATGGATTGAATATAGCATAAGCATTGAATATATATATATATATATATTATATATTATATATATAATATATATATTACATACTGAATCCCAAGAAGCGTTGGACACAAGGAGCAGCCCCAAGTAGCAAGAGGAACAGTACCACAGAGAAGAGAGAGAAGCAGTTCAAAGAGAAGTCATTGGGAGCCAAAGGAAAGCCATCGGAAGCCAAGACAAGCCAAGGAGGAGCAGATCCAAGAGAAGACCGCATATGCCGAAGAGAAAGAGCCAGAAGGAAAAAACAGTGTTATCGGAGTAATAGACTTTGGAAACCTTAATAATCCATTATCAGAATATATCACAATGCATATAATAAAACCAAACTGGAGAAATATCATTTCACCGTTTTTTATTATGTGTCACCACTCAAAATTCCAATCTTCGATCTCTGACTTCGACCTCCAATATGGACCTCCGATCTCTGATATGCGATATGGACCTTCGATCTCCGATATGCGATATGGACCTCCGATCTCCGACTTCTGTTATGCAAACCCAACTTGATTTAAGTTAACGATTTAATTATTAAATCGCATTTGCCTTTATCAGAACTTTTGAATGGCACCTTCGACAAGATGCTCCGATTGCCAATTGTCGATATGGTTGCGAACCTAATTGGCTTTATCATAATGTGTCTAATATAATATCGCGTTCGCCTCGTCGGAATTTTTCTATATCGCAAGTCTTGCAGGCCATGTCATGTTAAAGCTTTCGATACAAATCTCCGATATCCATGTGGTGTTGATGTACGAGAGTAAAGTGATGATGTGGCATGTGGGACCTCTCGACATCCATTATAATATGGTTTCACGTTATTCGTTTGATTAAAATCTGTGGTCCCTCCTATCTTGTTATTATAATATGGTTTCCATAACAATGAAATCATGTTATATTTGGTCGATTATTAACCCCTTCCGACAGCTATTTAATATATTTTCAATTTGCCACCTCATGCACAAGTCAGCCTCTCTAATAATCGTGTCTTTTTGTTTATTGGCGAAACTTGTATAAACACAAGTCAAATACTTCATTTCAAGCATCGATTCGGTGAAGATATATCATAGAGATAAATACATAGTTCACAACTCCTGAACTTTACAGCACCGCGGAGAGGAAGCTTAAGGCCGAGAAGTAGGAAAATATTATTTTGGGCAAATTCTTTTGAGGACAATCTTGTGTTAAGGGGTTGGATTTCTTGCACAGAACCACATGCATACTCGGCAAGCTTAAGCCACGGGCAGTAGATCTTTGACAAATATGAAGTATACACTTGTTGCAGATTACAACTCCATGCTTTGATTCGTGAAGGAACAATGAAGAATTAAGCCTCGGTGCTTAGCCTCAGGGGTATAACCTCAGACCAGTCCTCACCTACAGCTCAGTGAGGACACTTGCTGTGTTTTGGCTCGGACTTGTGCAGACCCCTGACCAGTAAATAGTTTGAGAGACACGGATTAACAGTGTCAATTGTGGAGGGCTTAGACAGACATCCTTTGGAGTTAACTCAAGACAATCATCTTGAAAGAAGGCTCAGACCTTTTGCTTTGAAGAAACTCAGATTACAGTAGCGACATTTAGAAATATCTTGTTGTTGAAGCATTGTGAAGACTTCCTTGGAGAGTTCTTGAAGAAGCCCTTGAAGAGTTCTTGAAGAAGCCCTTGAAGAGGCTTAGAGCAGGTGCAGAACTTGGCCTGCCTATTGAAGACATCTTGAAGGTCTTGGAGATATTATTGGAGACTATGATGCGTTGAAGCAATCATGAGATGGCTGTGGAGATATTTATTTGGGTGACATGAAGAGAAGTGGTGACACCTTCTAAGAAGACAAGGTTGTAATTGATGAAGGGATTTGGAGAAGACATTGCCTGAAGAGATTGACAAAGCTCATTGAAGAAGATATTGGGAGCTGTGAAGAATCATCAAACTTATCCTGACGAATTGAAGCTCAGAGGTTGGAGCCTCATAAAGACAAGGTTGGTGCCTTGGAACATAGGGTTGGAGCCCTAGAGGATAGGAGTCTTCAAGAGACCAGGTTGGAGCCTATACCAGAAATAGGGTTGGAGTCCTAGAGGTTGGTGCCTCAAACTGATAAGGTTGGAGTCTTGAGAAGTCCAAATCAATGCTTAGCAAATTACAGGTTGGAGTCTAGTGGATTGAAGATTGGTGTCTTCATCTAGGGTTGGAACTCTAATTATTATTGTACTTGATTTATTGTAAAGAAAAGGATTGGAGTCCTCGTTATCTTTGATTAATAAAAGTATTTATTCTTATTGTTCATTTTGTGTTCTAATTATAAGTGATCTAACTGGTAAAAGTAACAATTGAAAAGAAATATTGATTCACCCCCTCTCAGTATCTCCAACACAACCCTATTAGGTGTTCTCAACTCCTAAAGGTAAGGACATGGCTCAGGTACATCCTTCGAGTGGTAGGTGTCATGTGAATAATGATGAGGTGGATTGGGGCATAGGGGTCTCAAGGCCAAATGCCATGGGCTCAAGGGCGGTAATGATGAGGGATGCCCACATATTTGGGTGTATGAATGCAGGAGGGAGCAATCGTGGTACATGAGTTAGTTAGACCTTTGTTTTTCCACCCTTCGTCATTTGCTTTCTTCCTTTATTGATTTTTCTTTTGTTTTACTGCTTGGGGCTCCAAGGGATGAGAGCGTGCTGTGTATAATATAACAATGATTACCCCCTTAAGGTGGGGCAGTTCATTGCCCACCAGGGGTTGGGACATGCATGGGTTCCTTAATGATGCAGGAGGCACTCATAGGGGGACCTAGAAATCATGGTGACGACCATAATGATAAGGAGTAGAGCTCATGTTTGGCTTTTGCCCACGTGCTAAATTTTATTGTCCTAGCCATCTTTTGCATTTTATGGTTGGACTACCTAGATATGGCCACTAGCGGATGCTGATAATAGATGATGATGCTGGTAATGATGGATTACCTTTTCTTTAGAGAAATTTCTTCAAGTTGAGAACATCTATGACAATGATTATGAATACCTGCCTAGTTAAGAGGGAGTGTTGAATTTGTAACTATGGTCGATCTTCATAATGTACATTTGGTCACTTGATGTAATTGCATTTTTCATTCTAAATCATATTTATAAATGCTTTAGTCAAAAGAAAAATTTATTTTGAGCCAAAGTCCCATTGCAACTTTGAAAAGATGTAAATTTGAATTTTTGAAATGAAAGTTTTGGCTCCAAAAGTGACAAGTCGGCTTCCCTCCAAGTCAAGTCAGCCCTAGCCAAGAGACACATCCATTCACCCTAGATAGTCTGCTATATAAAGGTAGCTCGAGCTCCTCCATTTGGCAATTCTCATTCTCACACACAAGATAGTTTCTAGGCAAGTGAGTGAAGGACAAGGATGAAGAAGGAAGAAAATAATGCTGAGTTTTCTCGCTCCTCTCTCTCTGTAGCAACTCGCATGTGTGAAGTAATCTCTCTCCTTGTGGTTCACATTTCTTTGGGGCAACGATTGCAGGGGGTCGAACTTTCTGGGTTACTGGAGCTGTAGGAATTTACAGGGTAAGTTCCTCAGACAGAACACCAAAGGACACCGCTCACAAACAGATCACATATCAATACACCAGAATTCTTGACATGGTTAAAACCCTCAAAGAGGGAAATAGTCCATGGCCTGAGCCAACGCGGCCACTTCAGGCAATTTATTAATAAAAAAAATGAAAATTTACATAAGCTTCTCTCATGGACGCTTACACTACAAATGACTCTCCATGCTCTTTAAATATAGATCATGCACCAATCGTGTGTTAAGCCACGGATCAAGTGTCGGTAATACCGAGGAGAGAATGAACCGTTGGATCACTTCATGTCTAGAACATATCGTGACCGTCGGATTGTAAGTTACAAATGTGCATAGTAAAGAAACACACTTTACCTAACTCTACACTAAACCAAGTTATACTTAACTATTTCCTATGTGTCAGAATATCCTAACATCCCCCCTTAAGAACAACTTGGGATAGGATTGAAAGATGTACAAATATGACACAATAGGAGAAGGAAGGAGGCATTAGAGCCTATCTCCCCTTAGTGACAGCTTCCTGAACTCCAACCATAAATTGAAGTTTAGTAAAATTCACCTCTGTGAGAGCCTTTGTAAATATGTCTACAACTTGATGATTGGTTGAACAATATTGCACTTCAAGAACATGGTCATGAATGAGCTTTCTGATGAAGTGCATGTGTAGTTCAATGTGTTTACTGCGCTGATGTTGGACTGGATCTTTGCATAGTTGAATGGCACTTTGATTATCACACCAAAGTATAGTCAGATGCTGCTGTTGAAAGCCAAACTCCGACAGGATCTGACAAAGCCACAAGGCTTCCTTACTAGCTTCTATGGCGCTACGGTACTCTGCTTCTGCTGAAGAAAGAGAAATGACACTTTGTTTCTTGCAAGCCCATGTAATAGGTCCAGAACCAAGAATTTAGACATAACCTGCAGTAGACTTCCAATCATCAGGGTCACCAGCCCAATCAGAATCAGTGAAACCAACCAATAGAGGAGATGCTTCTGCACTGTAATGAATCCCAAACTGAATTGTACCTCAAACATAACGAAATATTCTTTTAGCTGCTTTCCAATGACTTTCATGTCGGTTTTGCATAAATCGAGCAATAAGGCCAACGACAAGGGAAAAGTCAGGAAGAGTATGGGTTAGATACAAAAGTTTTCCTACAAGTTGACAGTATAAGGTAGCATCAACTTCAGGGGAAGTACAAGTGACTGAAAGTTTGGTTCCAGACTGAAAGGGAGAAGGGGTTGACTTATAGTCTTCCATGTGAAAATGGCGTAGAAGATCATAGACATACTTGCGATGGGAAAGGGAAATACCTTCCTTGGATTGCAAGACTTGAAGACTAAGAAAATAATGCAAGTGTCCTAAGTCTGTCATTTCAAACTTCTTTTTAAGGTTGGACTTCACATGGTTTATAAGGTTGGGATCACTACCAGTAAGGATAAGATCATCAATATAAAGAACACGAATGATAAGAGACTTGCCCACTTTCTTGGTGTAGACAGTATTGTTAGAATGACACCTAGAAAAAGTCAGTTTCTAAAAGAAAGCTATCCATTTTGGCATACCAAGCTCGAGGGGCTTGCTTGAGACCATAAAGGGATTTCTTAAGCCGACATGCAAGGCTGGATTCTGTTTTTATAAAGGCAGTAGGTTGTTCCATATAGATTTCTTCATGCAAGTCCCCATGCAAGAAGGTAGATTTAACATCCATCTGATGGACTTCCCATTTGAAAGAGGCAGCAAGGGAAAGAACAAGGCGGATAGAGTTCATTTTGGCAGCAGGGGAGAAGGTTTCAGTATAGTCAATGCCTTCAACTTGTGAAAAACCCTTAGCAACAAGACGAGCTTTATGTTTATCAACTTTTCCATCTGGTCCATACTTGGTTTTGTAAACCCATTTGCATCTAACAAGAATTTGTCCCTTTGGAAGAGGAACAAGATCCCATGTATCATTTGCCAATAATGAACGATATTCTTCATTCATAGCTGCGTCCCAATTTGGATGGCCTGAAGCTTCTGCAAAGGTGTCAGGATCATAACTCGCTGAAGCTTGAGCCAATAAAGAAGAGGCTCTATCAAACTGAGAACGTGTACATCGCTGATCTGTAGGATCATCGGCAAGAGCACCTGCTGCATCCTGAGTAGCATGAACTCATTTTGGAAGCTCAGGAGCTGAAGGAGGATCCTGAGAAGGTGGGGAAGGATTGTCATCCTCGCTGTCATCATCTGAAGAAGAAATATTTTCAAAAGTAGAAGGGATAGAGAGAGGTGGCACATCCGTCGAACTAGGCTCGTAGGCCGATAAATTTTTAGCAAACTTTACATCTCTTCTAATGATAACATTTTTGGACTTAAGTGGAATAAGTCTATATCCTTTGACATCTTCAGAATATCCAACAAAAATACATTTTTCACTCTTAGGTTCTAAAGCTTTATGTTTCTCATTTGGAATATGGGCCCGTGCTTCACTTCCAAAAACACGAAAGTGACTTACATCTGGTTTATTTGAGCTCCATGCTTCTTCTGGAGTGATATTCTTTAAAACCTTAGTAGGAGTACGATTTACTATGTAATTTGCACAGTTAATTGCTTCTGCCCAAAAATTAAGACCAGGTTCTTTAGATTGAAGCATACAATTAGCCATTTCCTTTAAGGTGTGATTCTTCCTTTCAGCTACACCATTTTGTTGTGGAGTATATGGAACAATAGGTTGCATTTGAATTCCATTCTCAGTGCAAAAGTTGATGAATTTGTTGTTAACATATTCTCCGCCATTATCATATCTTAGCTTAAGAATTTGATGTTTAGATTGCTTTTCAACAAAGGCCTTAAAGGCCAAGAACATTTTAAATACTTCACTCGTGAGTTTTAAGAAGTATACCCAAGTGCGCTTGGAGAAATCATCAATGAAAGTTAAGAAATACTTGTAGCCAGAGAATGAAACAACTGGAAGTGGACCACATAAATCACTATGCACAAGCTGTAAAGGGGCCGAGGCGTGCCAATAGGCACGTTTTTCAAAAGTATCTTGATGATGTTTTCCGAGTACACATCCGAAACAAACACCATCTCTGCAAGATACCATTGGCAGACCTGTCACCATATTTTCTTTACATAGATTCTGAAGGGAGCGATAGTTTAAGTGACCAAATCGCTCATGCCAAAGTTTGCTCACTTCATCATTATGAGCAACAAATACTGAGGGAAGATTTGATGACCTAAAGTTGTTAAACTTATACAACCTTGTGGAATCATCAACAATGCCAGTAGCTAAAATCTGTCTAGGATCTCTTAGGTCCTTAATTACATTACAACATCATGAGGTGAAAATTCAACAATTTTACCTTCACCTGAATGAGTAATCTGATATACAGATAGAAGGTTGCTGGATAAGGTTGGAACACATAATACATCATTAAACTGACCATTGTCTAGATGAACAGTTCCAGTCCCTACAACATTAAGAGATCTATCATCACCAACATATATATTTTTGGTGTTACAATCATTTAAAGAAGAAAACATGGCTTTGTTTTTGCCCATGTGATA
>APFE030619473.1:0-10605 GCA_000404065.3 Pinus taeda
TATGTGCAGGCATAGGATCTTCCCCAACCATATTAGAAAACGAAAAGGATGGAACATATGGATTTCAATGATTGTTATAGGGAATTTGGTTCTTGAGATGAATTGTGTACTGGTGATGGACCCAATAATCACATCAACAATGCTTTAGACCCTAGGTTTATATTTTTTGAAAGGTTGATGGAAGGGCATGGAAAGGATTAACATATAGAGATATCTTGATTATGCATAAATAAGCTCAAATTATTAAGCCTTGGTGATGAATTCCTCCTCATTCTCAAGCATGGTGGTTGTAACATCTTCCACTATGACTTGAAAAATCGATTTGAGAAAAATTCTAATAAAATTTACTTGCGAATCTTGATTTTATAGATGTTACAACATTTGTGCCACTCATGGACATGATCCATGACATGGGTGGAATATGTTCGTATAAAATCAGATAATAATTCCAATAACATTCCATAATGAACTAGTAATTAGAATAATGTGGGAAAATACTTCATCAATGATTTGAAAGTGTTATGGGTCCATGGCTTCTCATTTACTTACCATTCGATCGAGGGTCCAATTAAGGTGTGTTGAGAGAGCATCAATCAAATTGATTCTCCTATGATACTATTAAATGAGCACCAAAAATGAAGGGTCATTATGTGGTTGGTAGTGTCTTCACCTGGCTTACCTTCAAACTTCAGAACATCTAAAGGTAATTTTGTCTACGTTGGAGTCCAAGCATTGTTATGTGTTACAAGGTTGTTTGTCGGCTTCAAAATATCAATGGGGTTCAATGAAACAAAAAAATGGAAGATTAGGAGTGGAAGTTGGGTTCATCATGGCTTGAGCCTAGCAAGTGTGAGATGTAGAGTTGAATTGAGGTATTGTGATGCCTAAAAAGATTTTTCCTGGGTTCGATGAGACTAGAAAGGTTGGATCAAGTGGTGACCTATGAGGTGAAGGTCAGGCAGCCAAATCTACAAGACTTAAGACTCCTCCTACCAAAGGTGGGATTCCTTTAAGGAAATGAGACTGTCAAGGTATAAAATGGTCCCCAATGGTTCTCAGTGTAGTGTGTGCAATATGAGGGGGTTTTCAAACATGTTATGGTGAATGAATCAATGCATTAAAAAAAGCAAGGGGCTCTTTAATTTAATGATGTTTTAAGCAACCAATTTTCAACAATGGTGAAAAAAGGGTAATGACATACAAAATCCTAAATGACCCGGTGCCCTTCAACTCAAAGATTAACTAGAACTTCTAAAAGTTTTCAGCAGTGGGGGTTGATTCCACTAGAAAAAAACTAGAAAATTTTGAAAGGAGGGTATAATGAGGGGTACTAGGGAAGTCTTCAAAGAGTTGTCAACACTTCAAAATCACCTCTAGGTGTAGTTGCTATCCATAATTGCCACCTTTCATGAATCCCCTAATTTTGGCACTAAGCTACCTCCATCCAATGTGGGTGAGAGAAACTCATCTTCTAGGTATCAACCATAGATTTGAAACCTTTGTCAAGAGTTGGGAGACTCAAGAAGGTCTACAAGATCTTAGGCTTAAACCTTACTCCTCTAATGGGTTTCTTTTCACCACTAGCTTTGTTGGGATTGAATGATGGAGGATTTTGAGCTCCATATGAGGACAATTTCTATGTTTCAAATGTAAAATGACTAAGGGAATTATTTGATTTTCGGATGCCTACCACTAGAGTCCTCACTTAGAATACAAAAAAAAAAAAAAAAAAATTGAGACCTCTTGATGGGGAAATTAATATGTTAAGTTAAAGTGAATTTTAAGTGGCTCTAAGTTGGGAGGATGGCCTAAACCCATTTACTTAGGGTTTTAATGATGGAAAACATTTAACTGATAAAGATTAACTTTATGATTCCCATATATCACAATGAGTGCAAATAGAAGAGCATACTTGCCAATAATGATCTAAAATAGGTTTATTTGAGTGTGAGTGTGTTGTATGCAAAGTGGCATGTGCCAATCACAATGTTAAAAAAATTGATACGTGGATATCCTATTATACTTATTATTTCCAACTAATTAAGCTATGTGATGGTGTCCCTCGCAAAAGAAACCTTATGTATATCAATGATGCTTTCTTTCTTCTAATTAAACTAAGTAATTCTTTCACTAATTCTATGGGAGATGAGGATTATTCCAAGTCTTTTCTAATTACCCAAGATCACTAAGAGTGCAACGGGAAGAACCTAATTAGAATAAGAATGGAACTTTTGGCCATAAAAACATAATTAAAATTTAAATACATGTATTAACGCCATTGATATTGCAAAAATAAATTGGTTCCTTTTATGGTGATTAAATATACTCTAAAATGCCTGAATAACATAAAAATTATCAAGAGCAGGGGAAGATTATTATTTCACTGCCTCCTTTCTCAAAGATTAGAGAAAGAAATAAAAAAAATACAAGAATGCATATCCGCATAGGTTTTTAGATCAAATTTGTGCATATCTGCATGGGTTTGGGGCTAAAAGTCATCCTGATCTAGCAAACTGAAAATTGAAAATTCGCAGGAATCGCACAATTGTTTCTTCAATAATCATGTGGATTTTCTGCATGTTGAGATAGAGACGAGTTTCTCCAACAGCAAGCCAACAAATGGCTCCTGAGTATTCGTGGAGGTCTCAAGCGAGTATGGAAATGAAAATGGAATAGAGAGAATAGCGTCGCAAACAATAGTGAAAATCCAAGTGCTGTGGATTTTGTTGTGCAAGTGCGAAAATTCCATCGAGTTACAGCGCTGTCATAACCTATAGCAACCACAGAAATGGTTAGAAATCAATAATAAATAAAACAAAAACTACATTTACCCATTTATTGTATGGGTAAATGAGGAACAAAAAGAAAATAAGAATGACAGAAAAGATATTGGAAGCAGAGACTGGAATGAAGACAAAATAGTCTACTCAGAGACACAAAGAGAGATGTTCAAGAGTGTGAACTCAGAGACTGGAATTGGGTCCCAAGGCTCCAATTTATATAATTATTCAATGCTTCCATGGCTGGTTGGTATAATGAATGTGTTTGGATATGAGTAATTTGGTGGCTCTAAGTTGCCTCTCTCAAGTGTTTGGAGGCAAACAACAACCTGGTGACCTTGGTACTTTGATTTTGACATGATATTCATTAATCCTTGTGTTGTTTCTTATTGAAGAGTCGCTTTCTACACATCCATGTGGTTGTCATAGAAATAATCTTGTGGATCATTATAAATTTATAATGGCAATTTTGGGTGGATGAATGAAAATTCTTTTTGTAATGTTTTAATAATTTTTTTCTGGGTAGCTAATTAATTGTGTTTAGTGACCTTGATTTGACATGATTAATGTTAGTTTCCAGCGATCACTGGCATAATTAAATGTGCATTGTTTATGTGATAACAACAAGAAAAAGCATTTTGTATGTCAGAAAAATAACTACTACAATAGATTCAATAGATCATATCACACCATTACTCTTCCCTAACTATGTAACTAGCTATAACAATGCACGCTGAAATCATTTGGTGCATTATTTGCAGGGAGAATGCACATAAAAGAGGATTTTGGGGTTCATAGAAATGTTACTATAAATACTACTAATGGTAGTGTCAAATATTCCTTATTTAATGATATTATGGTGAAAATTTAAAGGTTCTTTGGGTTCATTCTCACTACCCAAGAGTATTGAATGGCCCTAATAACTACCTTTTCCACTTTTACATGGAATTTTTAAATAAAAAATATATTTTTGATCAATTTTCTAATGTAATTGATAAAGTTTGTTAATATAGTTTCCTAATTGTATCTTATTAGTGCACTATATAATGATTAATTAATTGTGACAATTATGGATAAATGAGTCAGTGAACATGCTTTTTTCCATTACCCAAAATGAAATGTTAAAAAATTCAAAATTTACAAGACTTGTATGATTTGATCTTCTTGTCATTGTTACTTTTTGTTGTTTACAATATGTGACACCTTCATAAGTAGGTTCATGTGCTAAAAGAACTTTCCATGATACTTTGATTCTCAAAAAAATAAATCACCATACAATTAGGTATTATACATGTAATGAACAAGAATGCCATAGAGAATTTTGGTAGTTAAAAAAATTCAAATTTCAAAATAATTGGTTATGGTAGATGTGTTTTAATTTTTAATATATCTACATATATGTAAATGTTTTTATAATTTTTACTTCTTTAAATTCAAATTTGTATTTTATATTTTAATATAATAGCTGATTTTTTTTATTCATGACTATCCATTCTATTTCTTGCATAACAATAAGGGAAATCTCTCTATGACATGTATATCTACAAATTATTTGTCTATTTATTCAAGGTTGATCCCACACCTCAAAAATTGATAATATTACAAATATATAATCACTTGATTTCAGTATGGTCGGGTAACTTGAAAAGTCTATGAGTGTCCTCAAGTAGATTGAGTAGATTTTGCTTGGGCATTCTAAATTATTTATCCTAAACATATATATAAATTTCTAGAATAATAATCAAACTTTAGGATTTTGTTTTCCTACAAAACAATTTATCCTCTATGAATTTTCAACTTAAACATGTGTATCTTATTTCTTATTTTACATATAGTTTTTTACAATGCCAATGGTATTTTGTTACTTGAACATTAACCTTGTTAGAGGAGTTTAATTATCTATGCTAAATTGCATGTGACATTGGTTATTTCATGTGTTACTGTTGGTATTGAACCATGTTTTTTTTTATAGAAGTTGATAACTTGAGGAAAGGATTTTTGCTTCCACTAAATTGAAGCTCATGGTACATGTATTTTATTAGAATCCATTCCACACTTTAATTATCAATATAGCTTGTGCGCTACACTTTTCACACACATCAGTTCTACTGAGGATTTAATTAGATTAGTCTTAATGTGAAATTAAAAATTGAAGTCATGTGAAACAATCATTAAACATGACATTTTTTCAACATGAAATCATATCTTTAGAGTGGGCCATAATATTAAACCTATTTGGCCTCCAAGAATTGTAGACATGGTGGCAGAACTATGAGAAAAATAATTATTTTGAATTTTCTACATATAATTGAAGAGAAAATAAACTAATACTATGTGGAATATTAGATATTCTTGACCATAAAGATGAGAGGGAATAATGATGTAAACAATCTTCCACGTGTATTGTGTAACGGAAATCATCATGTGTAGCAAAAATTCAAATATGTTTCTGCCAACTAATAACCATTGTTTTTAGTAGCAACATTATTACTTGGAATTTGGTGGTAATTGTCCCACAATTATTCTTAGTGTAATCTACAATATCTCAATTAGTATATAATCAATCCTTTACATTGTGAATCACCTCAATGCATAAATAATAATTATATAGGGGTGCATCTAATATGTTAAGGTCCTACCCTAACCTCCCTACTTTAGGCTACCTATAGTTAGTCAATGGTTGTGTGTGGCCATCTTCTTTTAATAAAGCTCATTAGATAGTAGTGGATAGTTATTTAATATAAGAGGGTCCACTTTATAAGGCCCACTAGGTAGTTGGTTCCCATTATTGATGGGACCACAAATAGATAAGATTTTTTTTATTGAAAAACTATTTAAAGAGATAGGAAGTTATGCAATATTTGGCTTGTCTTGTTGTATTTGGTCATATGCTCAATGAAAGGTTACCCTGCCTTAATAGGAAAATGAACATTGTTTCATTTTTTACATTATTTTAATATATGGATATCTTTCACATTTTCCATCTCATTGTCTCTTGTAACTAGTTATTGCACTCATATTCTCTATATTACTTGGTTATATTTCAAGTTTAAGGAATAAGGAACACTACAAGTGGTATTATAACTCTATTCTAAGCCATGTCCCTCCAAATTTTAACAATTTATTTTAGGCTAAAGAAGTGTCCTGACATCCTTAAATTACACAAGGATATGTTATTCAACAAGTAAAACTATGGTTTTGAAATAAAAACTAAATAAATTTCCTATCCATTGGTTGAACACCCTTGTAACATATATTTTCACCCTTTAGAGTAGTACAAATCAAATAACACATGTACATGGAATCACACTTCCACATACCTTCAGGTATATCAAAAGTCCCCTAAAGCTGAAACTAACTCTAAATAAGCTGATGAAATGTATTATTGCTATAATACACCAAGAATAACTTGAGGAGAGGGAGATCACTCTCTAGTACCTAGGTATTTTGGAAGTACAACTAATGGTGTATTTTTTCCACCTTAGTTAGTGCCCTAAGATATTAAGAAAATTATTACTATTGTACCCCATGGGTATGCCAAAAAAGTTATAGCACCTACTACTCCACTACCTCTAGGACCCTACAACCCCTAGATTTTATGGTCAGGAAGAAAAAAATGGAGGTCCACCAACACCATTATGGGACACATATATCAAAAGAATCCTTATGTCATGCTAATTTATTAGATATCCCTCTAAAGTAGCCATTTTGTCTAGATCCAACAGTACTGTGATTCAAGGTATATCCAAATAGTATCCTTTCAATCCATTGATTAGATCAAGATAAGTGGAGAATAAAACTTCCACAAAATATTTGGTGTTTTCATGGTTCAAACTCGTAACATGGCCACCTCGAAGAACCAAAAACCCGCCCAAGCTACCTAGTGCTAAGGTCTAAATGAAAAGGTTGCTAGCATTAAGTTTACACTTAATTTTATGAATGAAATAATGAAATCACATGGTGAATTCTTGAAATATTTATATTCCCACTTGAATCTCATTAAACCAGATCCAAATGTTGATCTAACCAAGAAGGATTTCTTCGCCTAAAAAGTGTTTACCATGCACACATTGTTTTAGGATAACAACCACCCATGTTTCTAGGATGACAACTCATGGCAATATTTTCCAAAGGTTAAAAACAACAAATTGATATGTCTCATCCTTTAAGGTGGCTTACCCAAATGGAACACTATTTATCTCTCCATGGAATCATTGATGGATTGGAAATACTAAAAGGGTGTGTAACATTTGGATGTTGAATGTTGGTAGTGGAGGCAATGCTATAAGAAGGCTTGTAAACATTAATGCATTACCTAGAACTAGTTTATGTAAATATTTTATTCCTTTTGAACATGACACTTACCATTTCAGATGATTAGAAAAATTACACTAAATTGGCACATTTGTGGACTATATTACTACCTTTAAGAAATTGGAAATTTGCATAGAGGGCCTGTAGATTTCATTTTTTAAAGAACATTTCTTCAATGGTCTCAAGGAAGAAATTTGATCACACATGATGATTTAATACCCAAAAACATGTATAGAAGCCTATGATAGAGATAAAGAAGCTAAAATGGTGATGAATGCACAAATTAACATATTTTTAATCACAACTCATCCTACCCCCCCTATTTTGACTAACCTTAGCTTCTTCAACTCATAAGAAAACTAAATCCAAAATTAATCTCTAGAAGAGATGGAAACATAGCATTGCCTCTATCTTTTCTATAATTATGATGGCGAATATTTCAAAGGGTGCAAATCTAAAGAACAAGAGTTATTGTTAAAATTCTGATGTTCTATGTTGTAACAATCACTTACGAAAAAATTATTTATGCTACAATTTTAAAAAAGAAATTTTAGATAGAACATAAATCAAATGCACAATACAAGACAACCAAAAACAAAATAAGACATAGATAATTTAGATCCAAAGGCTAGGGAAAAAACCACAAGGGGAAAACCCAACTAGATTCTTCTTCTATTAGAAATCAATTGTTCAACAGAGATACAAAGTACAATGAGGGATCAAAAGAATGAGCAAGTTCACTGGAAAATCTGAACAAGTTGTAGCATGAATATCATTTGTAGAAGCAACATATGAACACACTGAATCAACCTTTTCTTTTATTGAATCGACATTGAAGCACTGAATCAACCTTGACTCACCAAGTTTTTCTCTTACTCTCCAAGTCTCCCTCTCACAATCTTCTTCAACTCTCCCCAACTCTCTCTCATGTTCGAATTCTTCTTTCACAATGCAAAAGTAGTAAGGGAATAAATAACGAGGCACATAATATACATAGGACGAGCACTGAATCCATGCCATAAAGGAGGAGTAACTCACATGCCAAGAGGGAGAGTAACATATGCCCATTTAGGAAATGTAATTCATGCCATTAAGGACATATGCATGCCTTTGTAACTTATGATCTTAAGAGAGAGTGTAACATATGCATTAAAGATTGCACAAGAGGAATATTTTATGACATGCTTTTATTGAGTGTAAGAGAGAGTAAGAGAATTTTTTTTTGACATGCTTTAATGAGTGTAAGAGAGTGTAAGAGAATTAATGATAGTGTTAGAGGAATATGCCATGCCAATAATGAGAGTGTAAGAGAACATTATTGAGAGCCATAATTGAGTGACTTGAATTTCATTTTAATAATAATATAATAGTATCATAATAATAATAATAATAATAATAATAATAATGATGATGATGATAAAATATTAAGTCAATATTGAACTATTAGGATTGATTAATGAAAAGAAGTAATTTTTAATGAACAATACTTGATTACCAATTGATTCAAGGTGATTTACTATCTTGAGAATTTCTAATTTTAGACTTTTGAGTTTTAGACTTTCTATTTTTAGAAATTATAATTTATACTTTATTTTATTTAGAAAATCATCCCTAAGCTGCTGATTTTCAACACTCCCTCTTAGCCAGGGAGGAATTTCTTTCTACAATAAATATATTTGATTTCTCTACTCATCTCTTTTCATCTATGCGTTGTATCATCTTGAATAATAATGTCTCACTCTAATGAAGAAAAATCATCTTAGGGGAGAATCATCCATCACCCTATATTCACTTGAGGGATTACCACTTGCCAACATATGACAAGGATCTCACACAACCAAGTCTCATATTTTCTTGGGGGGATAACTCACTTGAAAAGGATCTCACACAACCAACTCTCTTCTCTGCTTGGGGGGGTAACCCACTTTTCGAGGATCTCACACAACAAAGTCACATCTCTGCTTGGGAGGATCCACTTGTCAACACATGACAAGTATCTCGCACAACCAAGTCTCATATTTTCTTGGGGGGATCCACTTTTCAACACATGACAAGGATATCACACAAAAGAGTCTCATTAAATGTGAAGTGGTGGAACACTTGCATCCTATACAAGTCTCACTACACCTATTAGCTAGATAGGAAGCTCTCCCCATGTTCGAGACTGATGCATACTGAGACCTACTCTTGTGCTATGCGCTACACAATATGTCCCTCGTCCTCAAGATATTTTCGGCATAATTCCCTAATCATGTGAGCTCTAATAGGGAGGAAAGGATTCTTAGTGTTCTCAATTAGCTGTGACCACTTTCTCGAAGGGTCACATCCATAAGTCAAACTTTCTCTCTAAAAACAAAGAAATTTCCTTTCAGTAAAGGCTTGGTAATAATGTCAGATATAATCAGTGGATATGTGATGGAGACTCACTACTCCTATTTGTACCATATCTCAGATATAGTGATACTTGATCTCAATATGCTTGGACTTGTCATGAAACACAAGATTTTCTACAACACAAATCCCACTCTTATTGTCACAATATATAATTGTTGTGTCTGTAACTTGCTCAAATAGTTCCCCAAAAATCTTTCTCTTCCAAATTTCCTCAGAACTAGCCATGCTAATAGCAATGTACTCAGCTTCAAGTCTACTTAGTGCAACAAACTTTTTCTTGCTGCTCATCCAAGAGATCATGGAAGATCCCAAGCTAAAGCAACACCTAGATATGTTCTTTCTTTCAATAGATTTACCACCCAAATCAACATCTTAGTATCCATCTAGTCACATATCAACGATAACATATTTAAACCCTAGATTGATTGTCCCATGCAGGTATCTCAACAGATGATTTGTAGCAATCCAGTGTGAATGAGATGGTTTAATCATATATTGGCTCAAAGTATTAACCGCAAAACATGTGTCTAGTCTAATGCACTAAGAACATCAGTGCCCCAATCAATTGATGATACTTAAAAGGACTTTCCAAATTGAGACCTACAACTTCACCACATAGCTTCTTGAAGTTCATGTCCATTAGAATATTCATGGATTTACATTCTATCATACCAAATCTTTCAAGTAGCTTGACAACATATCTTCCTTGAGAAAGGAAAAGGCTCATCAGGTGTCTACATACTTCAAGACCCAAAAGGTACTACATCGAATGAATATATTTCATTTCAATTTCAAAAGATAACTCCCTCATACACTGGAGGATAAGGCGTTCACCACCAGTCATAAATAAATCATCAACACATAATAGAAAAATCAAAAGCATACCTTGGATTGTCCTATAAATTTGACCACCCTGCCCCAAGAGAACTTGACATGGATCGTTCTTAGCAACCTATGAATTTGACTCTTGCAACAAGAGGTTATCCTTTAAGAGTTGGAGGACTTGTTTTTTATGTTCGATGTGATGTTCCACTGCTTGAACCTTAGAATTTTCTCTTAAATATGATGTGATGGATGGTGGTTGATATCCATAAAGTGCCATAAATGGGGTCATTTT